>JASSUY010042350.1:0-19383 GCA_032466535.1 Forpus xanthops
AAGGTGGAAGGATGTTATTTACGGACTTCAGCCAAGACTGGTCTTCAGTCTGCTTTGATTCAACATTTTCATTTTTTTAATGCTTTTAAATGAGCACTACCAAAAGGCATAGAAAATACAAGACTAGGAGGTACCAGAAGTACAGTGCAGACTGAAACAACACATGAGAAAAATGGCAACTAATCATAAGGACAGCAATGACAGAAGTGGGATGAAAAGTTATAGCAAAAGGCAGAAAGTAGGGAGTTCTGCTGAAAAGTGACCAATTGTCAGTTGGAAGCAGCAGAGAAGGAATATGTTTGTGTATAACCACCCTATAAGCAGCTAGTAAAAATCTTCAGATGAAAGAAAATGTAATTATTAGGAGAAGCAGCTGTATTTCCAGTGCAGAAAGGGACACAGTGATACCACTATATTAGACTATCAAAGTCTTGCTGGAACACCATCTATAAATTGATAATATACATTCTCAAAAATTTATCTAGGATAGCACAAAACATGGGACAAAAAGGAAAAAAAAAAAAAAAAGTCTTAAGTATGCCAATGAGACAATCAGCAGGGCTAGCATAAAGAGCAAGTGTAAGCTTACTGAAAGTAACTTTAGGCTGGAAATTAAAGGGGTTCCTAAGCAACCAAACACTGGCTTTAAATTTACATGTCAGAAGCAGGGATGTGATTAGAGGAAAAAAATGTAACCAGCTTGCAAGTGAATCTATATAGGTTCACAGAGACAGACATGGCTTCTGTGTCAGTAAGGTATTCGGCTCAGACAGGGTGATTCGTTCCAGTTCTGGGTGATTTGTTCCAGTTCTGGGTGCTTGCATACTCATCGGAACACAACGATGGTCCTAGTAGGTCAGAGCAGAAGCCCACACAGCCCAGCATCCTTGCTCCAGTACCAGTTAACAGCAGATCATGAGGGAGGCAAGCATGTAGTATTGTGGGTAGTATCACCGTTTGTGATTTAGGGACTTCCCAAGCTAGACACTAATTTGGCAGGCAACTCTTGTGCCCATGTGAGCTTTCTTACTCAGGCTACCCTATGGCAAGGAGTTCCACAGCTTAATTTCACATTTTGTTAACAACTGCTTTCTTTCAGCTTGTTCTGAACCCATCTCCCACTATTTCTCTTTCCTCTCAGCTAATGATTTTGCTCCCTCTTCATCCCATCTATGCCACTCACAATTCCTTTCTGATCCCACATGTGACACGAAACCTCTACTGTAGTCTCCCTTTTGTAGTCTCTTACCAGGCCACTTAGCCCTTCCTTCCATGGAAGCCATTTTACTACTTATTTTCATATTCATTGCCTCGTCTTGTGTTTTTGCCATTCTATATCCATCTTTTGTATAGTACTCAGGAGACAGACACCATGGATTTCTGCTTTTTTTTTTATTGCTTTCCTAGCAATTAATTCCCAGTGTCCAAAGTACTAGAGTAAGCTTGACAACTACATCAATCAAGTGAGCATAAGCTTGAGTAACAGTGTGGGTGGTAGGCAAACACATGAACAAATACAACATATTGGTGAAAAGGCAACAAACCTTGGAAAATTAAATCAAGCTCTGTAAAGCAAGTGGAGTTCTCTGAAGGAATGAATACACACGTAGATATGGGAGACGCAACTGAACAGCACGCAGGCATACCTGAAGTGGTTAGAGACTGACAAGTGAAGCTGAACAGACTGGTAGTTACTGTCTCTTCCAATAAGAGAGCTGGAGATGTGAAATGAGACGACAAGGGCACAGACTCAAGAAAGAAATGTACTGTTCTTCACATGCTTCTGCTGTGGAACTCCTTGCAACAGGGTATTCAGACACTTAAGACTTTACCAAAGGCTCTAGAGGTCATAGTAAGTAGTTATGGAAGAAGTCTAGAAAGATTAGTAAACACAAACCCACCATGTCTGGCTCAGGAAGCCCTTGACAAGCAAATTATTGAAGAACAGGAGAATACTTTGAGAAACCCAGCCAGGTATGCTTGCCCTGCTTCTGTACCTTTCACACCTTTGGTTTTGCCACTGCCAGAAACAGAACACAAGGCTTTGATATGTGCACAAGTGTAATTATTCTTATTGTATACAATGCAAACACAGAATTTGATTAGCATGTATTAGGTTGACTGCAAGCAGTATTTGTCACATCAAGGCCTTGATTTGGCTGGTAAGACTTGTGATAACAGTTCTCTAACAGCTCCTGATCTGAAAGCAGGGCAATTCCTCTGTTAACTTGCACAAGAGCCAACACTGTCGTCAGTAGGTACCAAATACTAACTCAAATCTAGCATATTGTACTACCGGCAGAATGAGTAGGATCACGTTTCATCATGCTGCCAAACACTTGCCATTGTAAGACAAACTCCCCTACATAAGAAAAATCACGACTTTGCCTAACTGCCATTGTTTGGGCTGAAATTGTACAAGTTAGCGTCTGCTTCAGTGTTTTGTTTCTTCACTTTTTCTTCATTCAAACCAGTACAGCCATTTCAAAAAATAAAGGTTAATGTAAAAAAAAGTTTTGCCTGTGTTAAAAGCTTCTGGCAGGTTATTCATATGCCTAGAGTTTTGAACCCCTGTTCGTGGTATGGACACTCGAAATTAACATGGGGATAGTGGTAAAGCTGTCATTTCTGCGAACTCCACCCAAATTAGGCCAATTTCTTGATTATTTATTCCACAAGTCCTTCAGTCATTCAGAAATCAATCTCTTGAGTCAGATAATTGAACGCTGTCCTAGAGGACGCAGATTCTACTAGAGACCTCTGTATCATTTAAATTGAATGCTACAGAAGAGGCCATTAATTTTCCAGGTCCTTGGCATGGGTCTAGAAGGAGCAATTTGCAGAAATACTTAGTGCCTGCAGCTGCAGTGGAAAGCAGTGAAAGTTGCATTCTAAACAGATTATGAAGACAATGGTTTTGAAAAATTCAGCCTATGAATCTCAAAACAGGTTCAAAAAAAAAAAAAAAAAAAAAAAGCCTTAGAAACTTGATTCTTAAAAAAAAAAAATCCTCAGAAAAAAATCCCACAAGATCTATTTACTTTATACTCACTCTGTATTTTATCCTGTGTATGCAGTGCAGGGCTTGGTATCAAGGTGCTTACAGTATAAGTGTCATGATGAAGGTTGGGCAAGTAGTGTCTCTCCATCACAAGGGTCACAAACAATGAACAAGCAGCAGGGTGTTTGACTGGGGTATGGACTGCGGCTGTAGGGCAGGATTTCTCACAGTATCCAGAGCCTGAGGCAAAACACCAAACGTGCTAGGGAGCATACCAGAACTCAGTATAAATATGTTCCATTGTCAAGATCCATGTATAAGTTTCCAGCCAGCAAACTGGCTTGTGAACTCCCATCTGCAGGATACATACAGCTCCGAGAACTAGCATCCCGCTGGGTATTTGCCTTCAGTGATCCAGGGCCTGAAAAGCAGGATAGCATAGGAGTGCCCATTGTGATGACTGAGATAATTTGGCTTTGAGTAAATGAGGGGCAGCTGAATCTACTATTTTATTCAAAATCTGTAGTGTCGGCTGCTGTTGATATATTAAAATGCAAAATTAAACAGGGTGCATATATGCAACCACAAGTACTTTAACTCCTTTTCATCCTTTCCTTGTGTGTCAGTTCTCCTCCTTCACATAACACTGTTAAGCTTGTCTGGGGAAGGGCTGATGGCTGCTCTGTTTTTCTTTTCAGTCTCTAGTACACTGAATCCTAAAAATGGGTAATACCTTTTTTTTTTTTTTAAGACATGAACAAAGCAACACAACTCCAAAAGCCTCCTTTAGTTCTATTTATTCTTACCCAGTCATCAGTGCTTAGAAACAAACATTCTTCCTCTCTACTGCTCTCCTGTGAAAGACCACAGTATCTATAGTTACTGGAGAAGAGTGCTTCAGTTATCTAGGCTCTGATCCTTCCCATGCTTTACTTTTCAGCTTGCCCCAGAAGGCTTGCTTTCTCAGAGGACACCAGAACCAAGATTTCTCTCTTTCCAAAGGCTACTGCAATTCTCTCAGATCACTGGGAAGCTCATCACTCCATAAGAGAGCCAAATACCAAAATTACATCTGAAACTGAAGAGCTGAAGAGTCACTCCTGATCAACTTACAGCTTCCAGCCAACTTCCTAGGCCATCCCAGTGCAAGCAAGCAGTGAGACTGCAACTCTAGCCCTAAGAAATGCTGGCTGAGAGCACAGACTGAGCTTTATAAAAAAAGAGCCACCAACTTTCCCCAAACCATTTCTTTTCTTCCTAGCTGTAGGTCTTCCTGCCAAAGGAAATCATATTGGGCAGGTGACACACACCACCACAGCAATGCTGCGAAACTCTCATCAGAAGGACAGAAGCAGCATCAGAAACAGCACCTCAACTTCCTTCAAGGTATCTGTAATTTTCTAACAACCCTATGAAGCAAATATCACCATAATTCCCCATGCTAGTAACAGAATGGCATGAGGGAAAAAGGGAGGACTATATAAAACAAGAATCTTTCCTATCCCATTCTTAAACCATGCCTGCCTACAAGTGGCAACCTCACACAAATATGACGTATCTCTTCAGCCACTTGGAAAACAAATTTGTTAAAGAAAAGATTGCATTATTTTCATAGAGGTAGCTTAACAGCTTTTCAGCTTAGAATCCATGTGAAGATACTTCCCTCTTCAGTTTAGTGGAGCAGCACAAATTTGCGGCTAAGAAATTTTGGGTGTAATTCTGAAAAGAACAAACAAGACAAAGTCCAAGTTCCCGCAAATATCCCCTCAGGACAGCTGTTTATTTTATACAATTCTTCCAGCTGTGCAAAAGGTGCTCTAAACAAACACGAGTATGCTGCAGAAGAAAGGGATGTAGCTCAACACAACCTGCATTACGGCAGAGTTCTTCCATGAGGAGGAGAAGTCTGAGCCCAGGAAGCTACTGCAGCACACAACAGCACAGGAAGACTCAGGAGCTGAAACTCTGCTGGCACATGAACATATCTGATGGCTCATCTGAAGGAATGTGTTAAGAATAGCACACAGGAATCAACCAAAGCATCCAAATAGCTAGAGGATAAACATATTTTGCAGGTATGCCCTTGGCTACAATCTGCTAGTGCTTTATCTATAAACTACTTATCAATACAGAAATCCACTCTGTTTTCTACTGCTCCTGTGTCACAGAGCAATATCAGACTGTGCAGAAATAAGCACACAAACATTTTTCTTTTGCAACTGATGAGTAATATGTGACTGAAAAATTATGAAAGCAGAGTAGAAAAGCAATCTGGTACAAGGAAACTATATATTAAAAAAAAAAAACAGTAATGAAACATTCATGAGAGGATGAATCAAAATAAAAACCAAAGTGAACATTTCCTATAAATCAAATATTTCAAAATACTAAACAATAAGAGATTTGATTATGCAGAATCCTCAACATATGCAAAACTAAAAGGGCCAGATCAACAAGGTGTTTTGAAGCATAATAAAAGTGATGGTCCACCTTGATAAGGTGTTTTCACATACAATGATATCTCTGGACAATCGTATTTTATGTTCTTTTTTTTTTTTTTTCTTAGAGATATAACTAAAAGACACTGTTGAGGAAAACTGTGCAAACTTTGAAGGAATAAAAAGGTGGGAAACAAGTCATTACTAGGCAAGTAAAGAGGGAAAACAGAAATCCTGAAGCAGAAAAATCAAAACCAGTTTATCTTTTAGAGGGTAGCAGGATGCAGTGATGACGGCTAAGAACACACACTCTTCTGATCCTCTTTACTGTAAGGAATTTATCATGGGCTTGACCACTCGTCTTGGCTTTTTCCATTTAAAAGTTCCACTTCAACAAATACATTCTCATCTTTAAAATATAATTATGGCCTGAAAGTCGACACTAAAAATAGCCCTAAGGAGTTTCATATTTATGTCTTCCTGATTTCTGTATCAATTTACTTGATTGTAACTGTCAAGCGTTATGTCCTCTGGTCCTCACAACTGAGTTCCCTATGAGGGTTAGTCCTAAGGAGATGTTTGACAAGGTGACACTTTAAAGTCCATAAAAGCACAGTTGAAATATCAATGTGTAACTGTAAATACATATATATAAAGGTCAAAGCACTCAGAAGTGTTTAGCAACTTTCTCAAGAAATGCAAGTATCCGATTAAAAAAAAAAATATATCAGGGTAACATTAAAAAAGTAGAAAGAATACATATTCCACTAATTCATACTGGCATGCCAGGAAAACTTAAGAATTTGTGAAGTTTGTTCCAAATTGTCTTTACAATTAGGAAATACATGAGGAATAACATCATGAATAAGTCTTCAAATTAGCAAGTGACCAAGAAGTATACGCTTTGCCAATTTTGGTTCAAATCAAAATACTTCATGATACAAGCATATTTTTAGTACTTTTACAAATAAATGAGTTCTCTGGAATAAGATTCTTCACTCACATTCTTTTTTTTTCTTGTGGTGTCAGAAAAAAACCCCTTCAAGATGATTTTTTGCAAATCTGCAAATTGAAAGGGACAATTAACATGTAATCTCATATGCAGTTAGAGTCTTTGAAAAAAGGACAAAAATCTTTCAAATATGAATCTTGGAAAAGTTAAAAATTTTGGTTTTTGGTTGGTTGTCTGTTGGTTTGGGTTTTTTTTCTTTCACTTTAATAACTGCCTGAAATACTGCACTAACCTGATGACACATTCATTTACTATATTTTCTTATGCCCGTTATTCAGCTGTTGGCAGGAATACAACTTCATTTAGCAATAGCTTGGACCCCTCAGTAAGGGAATGTGTACATAGTAGCTCTCTAATCTTGCTGCCCAGCTGCTAAGATAGTCACATGAGTCACTTGCTGCCTTTAGAGCAACACACACCACTTGCTGAATTTAGAGACATTCTCTGTTTCTGCACTGGTCATACATATAAATTGAGTAATACCCTATCCTAATCACATACAAAACTGTTCTCGGTGGTTTTTTGGTTTTGCTTTGTTTTGCTGGGGTATTTTAATTTAAACCGATGAGTCAAAGAATGTATTTTTCACTAACGCAGTTAAAAACCAGCTCTAAAAAGTGATTTATGTACCAGTTTTTAGCATTGTCGTTTTCACTCCAGCTAGGTTAACTTCAGGATTCAGTTCAAATGTAGGTAACTTCATCTAATTGCTCAGTGAAAATCCAGCCCTGAAAGAATGAGGAACTTTATCTGCCACGACAATTCAGCATACAGTCTCAGAACAAAACACTTTACAACAATTCCTTCCTTATCAGGATTTTAAACTGTGACTGCTTGGAACAGCACCTTCTTCAACAGTCTATTTTAAAACAATTTACAGAAAGACTGGCACTGTTACTCTCATGCAGCGCTTCTGTCTACTAACACTTAAATCTCCTTGTGGAAAATAACTTTATTTATTAACATAATCAACAGGCAGTACGTAGGAAGTGATACCACACACAAACAGCACACAGCCTTACACCAAAACACTGTGAGGATAATCTTACATGGACTGTCACTGCATCCTCAGTGTAGGCCCTACAGTGTTTCATTTTGCTCTGTATCACACTCTTTCCCATATTTTCCCTGTGGTTATTATGGCACCGTTCTTTGCAGATGGTTGAATATGGAAATGATCAACAACACAATGTATTATGCTCATATTATGGCCATAGGTGCTCAGACTAGCAGTGTAACAAAAAGCCCACACAATCATACTTCAAGGTATAGGGTTAATGCCACCAGAACCAAGGGTTCTTTTAGATTACGTGAAACACACTTGTCCAGTTCAAAAAAACCTTGGCCCCAAAATTTCAAAGGTGCTTAGGGTCCCTAAAGAAGAAAGCATCGTGTCAAACCTTACCTAACTCTATCAGTTTCAAGTACAAACAAGCTTGCTTTAAAATGGTCTTTACAGACTTCTTGCCAGTAGGAAATCGTAGTAGGCAACGTCCCAACTCACCAGTCGAGCAGCAGCACTTTTTCAAGTTAAATACTCTAATCTGTCAGATAACATTAAATGCAGCTCCATAACTAGCCAAAATAGTATCAAGTAGTAACAACTAAAGTTTTCACTTATGCTGTACCATTCTGAATCAGCATTTGTAACAATAAATGAAAATGGCTATTTCTAAGCTGTTTCAGCAAACTTTGCACCCTAATTCAACTTGCAAATTGAAGCAAATTCTTTGTACTGGTATTAAATACCTAAAAAGTAGGTATTAAAAAGTAGTCAATGATGTTCACAATGGCAGTCAACCTACAGTCAAACTTCAGGCTGACACATACATATACACTGTTCTTGCAAGTAACATGGAAGATTTCTGAAATCAAAAGATAAGGCAGAACTATATTTTTCTGTTGTATTTTTGCACTTCACAGAATTTTCTGCCAAGTCAGTATTGCCGATTCCCATGTCCATGTGACACATTATACAGTGACAGTATGCAATCATAAACACTGACTGAGGAAAATGCAACTTCAGAAAACAAAGTGGCAGAGGAACGTGCGGCAAGATTAGCAATTGAAACTACTCATGCAGTTGAACTTCAGAGTTTCCAATCCAGCTGGCATAAATTCTCATCCTACTTTACTCTATCTGTCCTACAATCAGTATAGCATTCCACTCAGGTATTTGGCTATCACGACGTAGTATTCCACATCAAAATTAGGAATTGCTACACTACACACACTGAGAAACGGTTTTTGCAAATGCCATTTTTAATTAACAATTTTTCTCGAATAACCAGAATGCCTTAAAGCAGGCCAAACCATACTGACATGTAAAACAATTCTTGGAAAAAAGGCTGAAATTTGATAATGCATGTATTGTGCATTCTATTAAAGAAACCTCTCCTCAAGAATTTGAGTTTATGAGTATTTTTCTGTGATAACCTGAAACCTTTCAGATGGATTCTAGTAAGAGGTAGCTGCCTGGAACAAAAACACTACCTACAGAATGATGTATGATGCCTTAGTGGATTAGCATGTTAAAGGCATAATCTCTTTGGACAAAGCTATTTTTAAGTGGTCTTAGGAAAAAAAAAAGTATAAGATGTTAATTCAGTTTTCCAATAAACATAACTTTTGATCTGCTGAGTCAGAGGTGTTATGCATAATCATCACAGCAGGAGTACAATGCTATTTGTATTTGTTTGGAGGAAAAAGCATGAGCACAATTCCGTGTGAATAACAAAAAAAAAACCAATAAATCACCGAGCAGAATTCAATTAAAGGCAAATACACCAGAGGGAAACAGTAATTCCAACAAAACAAAACAGTTGTTTTCCTAGGTACAATTCACATTACCAGTAAGTCCACCCCATGCAATATTTACATTCAGGTTTTATAACATACACTTCCAACAATGGACTAAAATACTTTGTGCTACTACATCAGTACCATATCACTTTTCTATGTACCACTTTCAATTCTAAATTCAAGCTCACAAAACCAACAAACTCACTAACCTTAGAAAGCACTTTAGAATGCACTGTCTGCATGTAGTAGAAGAATCTGGTGTTTGTACAGCTCACAGGAATAATAACGGCAGGGTCCTGCATACCTATGCGTGCCTAGGTATCTAACCTTTACACCTCAAAAGAATATATGGATGTACATGGACAAAACAATTTTTTTTCTGTTTTCTTTTGATCAAGTTCTGATTTTTTTTTTTTTTTTTTACTGAAAACTACATTCCTATAAAGCTAGGTTATGTATTATTTGCATAAATATATTAATACAACACACATTCCCTGAGAGATCCAAGCTATTGCTAAATTAATCTCCCACAACAGATACCCATGTATTATTTACTTAGTTATAAAGCATCATCAGATTAGCATAGTAGGTATTTGTCTTTGCTTTCTAGACATGTACATATTTTTCCAAGATCTTTAGTAAAGGATTTTTGTCTTTTTCAAACACTCTGACTTCACATGTGGTTACACTGATTGCACTTTCAAGTTGACAGACTTGTAAAAATCATCCTGAAGAGACCATTTCTGACAGTGGAGATAAAAATGAACATGTCACTGAGTAAAGGAAGGATCATATTCCAAACAACTGATTTATTTGTTGAAGTCAGAGTAAAGCAGTTCCCTGTTCGCACAGCAGAAAAAGACCAGTCCTCCACTGCAGGTCTACCCCTTCCACATTTAGGACACTGAAGTTCCATCTCAGCATCCCTTGCTGAGAGGCACATGATTCTACTGTTCCATGATGTACCCTCGATGACCAGCAGTTTCCAAATAAGGTTAAAAAAATTACTGGTTTCAACCTATAAGGACCCCAACCCTGACCAACTTTATTTCTGACAGCCTGAAAGATCAACTCTTTTCGTGAATGTTACCTGAAGCAATCTCAAATACACATTACAGTAAAACAAAACACCAAGAAACAACTAGATGGGGAACTACCACTCACTCCCTGAGAACCATTTCCACTTTAACACAGATTTCATTCTGAGACTGGCTTAAAATGTTAGCATTGCAGACTATACAGTTACTACTGTACATTTACTAACGACCCACCCAGAATTAGATAGATGGAAATGAGATATTTGGAAAGCATGAAATAGACGCTGCATACCCTGAAGGTCACAGTAAAAAGAGCGGTCAGCACCCAACTGGACTTTAATAAGCTTGGTAGAGGGACCCAGGACATGCATTTTTATTGACTGATCAATTTAAATTGTTCTGATTTACAGCAGAGCACTGTTGAAAAAGCCAAGGAAACATTCAAATATTCTGGTCAAGATCAGATAGAAAAACAAAGTCTCTGTCTTCTATCTACAAATTCTGTAGTTCAGGTGATTTAAAAACTTTGCCAGCCACTGCAACATACTCAAAAAATATCAAGAAATGGAATTCCAAAACAACTGATGAACACAACACGTGGCAGGGAAAAAAAAAAAAACAAAAAAAACAAAAACAAACAACCCGAACCAACCAACCAACCAAACATTTTTATCATCACATAACAAGTCTAAAAATACCCAAAGCAAGAAGATAGAATACTCAGGCTCTTCAGGTCTGATCTCTGCCATGCACAGGCAGGGATTATACATATTTTTGACTATATACTCTCTCAGATGTACCCCTAAACACCAAAACACATCATGAATTAAGGAAATTGCTAAGTAATAGTTCATTCATAAGAGGGATACAAATACATTATGATTTCCATCCACTAGACCTCTCCATCTTCCTACAAAGGCCTAAGCTACAAAAGATTTGGAGAGGGAGATACATGGATGGATAATAGTAATACCACTGTTGGCATCAAAAGTGGTGGTGAATTTTTATGTATATTGGGAAAGGAAGAACTAATGATGAAACTATCTCAGTGAATAAAAGTGATTCATGTACTACTTCAGGTAACAGTTACAGAGCACTTGTAACCTAACAGCAAATTTCTGACTGCCTTTAAGGTTGTTAAGCTACCTACATAAAACCTTTGTGCTAAAACTACCACCAAATATCAAACTACCTCCTTTACGATAAATGTTGGATGCTTAACAGAAAGGCTTATTTGACCTTAAACCACATTCTAACAACACAAACTATGAAAGGAATACGAGAGGTTTAGGTCATCTGTGAAATCTTCGAGGGTTTGCTCAGGGTTGACTTTCTAGCCCTTGATTCTTGATAACTGGAAACACAAAGCACAGTACTCTAGTACTTATTCAGATAAAACTTTGGGGAATTTGACATGCCTAATTAAGAACTGTGGAGTTCATCTCAAGATAACTGAATGTATTATCAGTTTCGAGGCTGCAACATTACTGTGCACAAATTCTTAGGATTTAAATATTTTGAGATTGAGGGGCACTGATTTAAGTCATTAGAACCCCTTCCTGACCACACCTCCCTTTCCACTCAGGGCTTGAAGAAAGATCCAGTCTCCTTTTTACGCTCAGTGCTTTTATTAGACAAACTGCAGAAAATTAGAAAATAACAATGCATATTCTACCTTGCCAAACTAAAGCACCTTTCTACTCCAACCAAATGAATGGGTAATCAATGCAGTTAAAAACTGCTTTAAATGCATTTCCTTTTCAGTAAAAATATTTAAATATACTGATGAGTAAGAAGTTTGTTTTACATGATGCATAGATAAAAAACTGTACTAGAAACAAAATGTATTACTCAAGATGGACTTTAACTACATTCTCAAATATTCTCAAGCGGTCAAGTTTTCAGAAGTAAAACATTATATTACAGAGGAGATCTCTATACTCATTTCTCCCTCCCACTCCCTCCACAACCTATTTCATGGTTTATCATTTCTGAAAGTGTAATCTAGATTTCTGTTTGCCTTCTACAGTAATTGATGCTAGGAGTATGTTTGAGTATTTCTTATGAGGAACAGTGATACCACATATTTGATTAATGCTACAAGGCTGCATAAACCCGATGTCTTTTCCTCATAGGCTATTTTAACATTCAGACAGTTTGGGACTATTCCTATCATCTAAATACCATTACATTTGAGTTTCCCATGTTATTCTACACACAGCTTTTATACTTGCAGCATCACCAGCACAACTTAATTCCACAGTACCCCTCAGCACGCTTTTTCTAGTACAAAATTATCACAACCAACACTTAGTGAAAAAAAAAAAAAAATCATTTTGAGGGAATGAAAAAGTTTAAGTGAAAGAATTGCTGGGTTCAGGAACAGAAAAGGATACACTTGTCCAGCCAAGACAAAAACCTTTTAAAGTTACAGCAGGGAAAATATTACATTTTACAACTAATGAGAAACTAAATGAGCTTGATATAAATATTTCATATATACTTTTTAAGCAATTTCAACACATATTAAACCCACCCTGAATAATTAGGATAATTAACATATTATGATTCCCGGTTAACTTTTTAAGTAACAAATAATATAACTTTGCTGTTTAGGGACAGAGCTGATTTCACTGTACTGGTATGCTTATAACTGTACTTAAACACCATTTAAAATAGCATGTAGCAACACTATCCCTTGACAGATGCAATAATATTTTTATTACTTTTTCTGAAACTGATTAAAATATAGCCATAAGCTATATATTTGTGCTGGGGTATAATTAGAAGTGTTAAGTCTAAACACAATCTCAGTATTTAAAAGAACTAAAGAAAACTGTCAAGTCACAGAGGAAAAAAATTCTACAGATTCCAATTAATTGTCATTTACTGTTATCGGCTATGTCTAAGCTCTCCTCTAAGCTATGTGGTTCACCATTTCCTAGTGTCTTAGATAAAACAAATTCTGCATGTATTGACCACAGTAACTTCCAGTGAACAAAATAAGCTTGAACAATGTCCATATTTAGCTTCTAAACACAGCATTAAACCCTGACAGGAGTTTTATTTTAGTTTAATACTCACTCTTTCTGAAGTACTTGTGAGGGTAAGAGAACAAGTAGCTGGTAGCCAGCACCACAAATTCACACCTTTGCAGTGTATCATCTTATGAAAACCTAACAGCTGTATGTAATTTCTACTTTTACATATATTGTATCTATATTTCCATGTGGTAAATACAGTATTAATGCTTGCATGTAGGCAGCTGTAGTAAATGAACAATTAGTACAAATGAAAATTCCACACGTGACAGTAAGAGTTTGAAGAAACTTAACATTTACAAACTTGTAAATGTTTTATTATTAATTATACAGGCTTGACTGAAATTTAATAGTGAACTGGCAGAATCTCTCTGTCTTTCCTTCAAACAGATCTCTCTTAAAAAAAAAAAAAAAAAAAAAAAAAACAAAAAAAAAAAAAAAAAAAAAAAAAAAAAGACCAAGAAAAAGAAAATAAGTCCTATTGCTGTCCCTAAACAGCCAGATGTTACCTCAAAAGGGGTGTGTGCATATCTGTATTACGTATAAATGTAACATGCGTGAGTAATACAGGTATCATGCAACAGACAGTTATATTAGAAGTGAGAAACACTTGAGACAGTAAATCTGATTTGCATACATATGGTCTTTCTGCTGCTCAAACATTTACTGTAATAAGATCTCATTAATTCAGAATCAAGACGATTTGCAGGGTTTTTTAGAGAACTCGTGCACTAGTAAATCTGATATCCTGCAGTACACAAGCACATAATAAATGAACAGGGAAGATAAGTTTTCTGACATTCTTGCTTTTTGATTACTTGGCAATTCACAGTAAACACGCAGAAGACAAAATCAACCACCTACATCTTGTTTCATGAGAAATACTTCAAATTTGGCAGTCTCCAAAGAATAATGTGACCTACAACCATAAAAAAAAGCTTTTAGGGTGAAAGTTAGTGATACACAGCATCAGGCTACCAGGTAAATTACCTGTACCATATGTAAGTCTATGTGCAATTTGCACAGTGAAATGATATCAAATGAACCATTATTTACATAATAGAGAAGATATTATTGTTAGATTATTATTAGTTATCCTAACCTTAGTAAAAAAACAACTTTGACAAATAATTCCCTTTATACACTTTCTAATCTGATTTCTAGGGATATTCTCCATTAGAGAGAGGAATTTAGCACATTAAGTGCAAAAGAAGATTATAGCAATTCAGTTCTCTGTAACAGACACTTTCTGCATTTTTCCAAGTTCCTTTACATAGTTAATTCTTAATTGCATCTGATGGCAGTTCTAGGTTTTACTTTCCTGATTCCCATCTGACTTCTCAAAGCTGATTTGAGCTATTTTACTTCAGTGCTTTGAATTACTGTTCTGTGTATGATAGCCACAATTGTCTACATACATTTGTTTTATCTATCTCACTTTTTTGTTTTATACTAGTTCAGACCGATTTGTTGGGGGGGTTGTGTTTTGGTCTTTTTTTAGTTTGTTTTTCATCTTTCCTTTAAACAAATAAAATAAAATTATGCACACTGGGCCACATTCTCCTTTCTTTGTGTCCCCTTGTAGTCTATTGAAACCATCATAGTTGGACATGCACGAAACAGCCCATCGCTCTGGCCATGTATTTTAATGTATTTGACAAGGTATTTCTGCACTGTGAACAGACAGTAAATTAGAAAAGGGACAGAAATTATTACAAAGGCAGCTATAATAGGAACTGATTTATTCCTTCAACGTAAGAATAACTATATAAGCTTTCCCACTTTTACTGTTAAGTATGTACTTATGCAGTCTTCTCAAAACCCTGCTACGTAAAGTGGTTAATTTAATGCCATGGTCCTACAGTAACTGTTTAAAAGAGGTTCAGGGTCCGCTTAAATATAAACAATTTTAATATACCCTATGAGAAGGCCCCATACTGTATAACTATGATCACATAACTGTTTTTAAAAACATGTTATATCTTGTAAAAAATTTAACCCCCCATCCAATTCTATTTATTTCTGCTAATTCATCCTTCTAAGATGAGACAGTAACAGGTGAACACTGATACTGAAGTAGACAAAAACCACTTTAACAAGCCAATCTAAATAAAATTAAAACTGAACTTGCAGTAACAGTGACCAGATCTGTTCAATATTAGGCTTTCATAACTTGCTTACAATTAGAACTTTTCACATTTGATGTCTGGTGGACAATAGTTCATTTAAAATGCATTAGTAACTGCAATCTACTGAGTTTCAGATAAAGGGTCCCTATATTCCTTGAAAAATTAAAAATAAAATATAGGCAGCTGTGTAAGTGATTATATTGATAGTTAATCGATTTTTCACATTCAAATTACAAGTTCATACAATTTAAAAATGAATATAAATTTACTTAAATTCTATGTGATTTTTTTTATTAGCAGGAAAAAAAACACAACCCTCTACTAAGAAGATCTTCAGGTAAATGAAAAAAAAAAAAATCCCTTACACTTCAGAAATTTAAAACATTTTACTTTTGAGCAATATAAAATGTTACTTTGTTCTAATATATGAATTATTTTAAAATAGTTTTTTAAGGCTACCTAAATGTTTGGTAATTGGTTAAAGATGCTTAATGGTTCAGTGGATAGATGCTGCACATTTCTTTCAAAAGCAGTGCAAACTAAATCCTCACTAGTAGCAGGTATCTGGAGAGTATCTCCTTGAAAACAAGTGCTCTCTCACTTTGGTGGTGGTGGCTACTAGCTCCTCTTAACTCTACACTGATTTGAGAATGGTCTAATTGCTCTAACATATTTCACATTTTCCATAGTATCTCCCCTTTGTAAACAGATAAACTTGTTCAAGAACCCTCCCAAAATGTACTTTCTGACAAAAACTGGTTTTAAATATGTAAGAGATCCTAGACACAAAAGTTAAAAATCTTATGCTTTAGACTCTGAAGTAAAACATTTCTTTTAACAAAATACCCACAAACTGTTACAAACAGTGGTTTATTTAGAACATGAGCAGTGCCCTCTTTAACCCTTACTTTTAAAACACTTGCACTACACTGAAAGGAGAAGACTTAAGGACACCATTTTGACTGACTAGCTGCAGAGATGGACAACCATTAGAAACGCCTGCACTTTGTATGCAGTGCCTTTTGGAATTATACAAACTTTTAAAAAGCTTCTTAATTTAAGTCTCAAAGTTCTACACTGGGAAACTCATTTTTCAGGACAATTACAAAATAAAAAGTACACACCAAGAGACACACTTGAACTAAGCATTCAGAAAAAGATGAATACATGTCAGTTTAGATTTCCGTGTTTGCTGTACTGTTGTAGAATACCACAGTTATTAACTTTAAAGTACTATTGAATTGGTAAGAATCTAAAAGGGATTTTAATATATTCATAACTCCCCAGTTTAACTACAGAAAGTAGTGTAACTTTGGCAGCAACAACCCATAATATTTGCTTCCCCAGGTGTTTAGATGTTAGAAAATCTTGAAAAAAGTAATAGTTAACAATGTATAGAATCAAAGCAACATATAACATAGATTATTATCTTAACTCTTAGAAGTAAAGAAACTTTGAAAGTTACTTTTGATTTTATTAACCACATTATCCCTGCAAGAATAATTCAGTTTTCTACAAAAAAGAGAGTAAGTTTGTAAAAAACAATCCTAAACAACATTTACTTTCTGCTCTTATTATCCCCATCTGGATTATACCTTAAAATTAAACCCAGAAATTAAACCCAGTTCAGGAGAGTATCAAATTCTGTGAGAACACCCTTTCCTCTTCCTCCTCCCTATGTCCTGAACTTCATACTATGGTTGGATACCCTGAACTTACTTTGTAATACATAACTGTAAGTCAAGAAAGATACTCCACAACATGTGCTTCTGCTCTTTTCAGCATTAGAATATTAATGACTTAGAAGCTCTTAATTAAGTACAAAATGTAGTAGCGCATGAAACACTTAATACTGATGGTCACAGATACAGTATTTGAGGAGTATTCAAATACTGCTCTCGTACCATTAACTAGTTTATTAATAAAATTAGTTCTGCACATCTACTAGTATCTACCTATCCTGGTACATCAAAAACACCAACACATGGTGTGCTGCTATTAATTTATCAAATTTCTATGCATTTCAGGATAATGTTACTTCAGTCAATAAAAAGAAAAGATCAGTGTATGAAATATTTGGAAAGGAACTCTGAAGTATGAATTCTTTTTAATTATAAAAGAGATCTCTAAACCATAAAAATCAGCTTTGAAAAAATGTTTAGTTTCATTCCTTTATACAAACTGATTAATCTGTCTTCCTTAATGAGCCTTTTTTTCTACCCTAAGAGTAGCTAATGTGATTTAATTTTCACAACTGTGAGTCACTGGAAAACTTTGAAATTTCTTCCAAAATCTCTAACCACAAGACTATCCCAGTCAACAGCTACTATATAACAGCTTCTCCGGTCACAGTTGCAGAAAAGGTACAGATAATTTGTGAACACATGCTACTCAATACAGAAAGCTATCACAACTGACCCTCAACTTCTACAAATTCAAAAAAAACCATTTGCTGAAATTGCCTCCCTACAAGTTCAGTACTCCATCTTCCCTCTTGAGAACCACATACCTGTATTCAATTTTTAATCTAGAATTAAATACAAAGACTACAAAAACAAGACATCTGTAAAAGAGACACTGTAGCTTCACATAAAGATATCAAATTGCCATGTTAAGAGGTGATGCAAGTTTCTTAAATAGAACATTTCTGTAAAAATTAAAATACATATGGAAAAGCAGAGCATTTCACATCATTACAAACATTAACAAGTTAAAAATCAAGCAAAAAAACTGTATCAGCCAGAACCCATGCTAAAAGCATGCGTGCACACATACATGCACACATATACATGAAACTAGACCACAGTTAGGACGATTTTTCTTTTTTAAAACAAAGCCAGAGGCAACTCTTCCAAGTGATGTTATAATTACACAGCTAAGGTGTACTTGTAAAAAGCCCCTACGCTGGCCAATTAAAACCTACAGTTATTTTCACTATTTTCTAAACCTTTTGGGACTGTTCTGAAAGTTTAAGTATAGAACAAGCTTCACAATGCTTTTCAACAAACTCAGGTGTCCCCAACAAAATTGAACTTATTCAAAGTAAAAATAACGCACTTCACAACTTCTGCATAATGCCTGTGAAACTGCCCCATGCACACAGGTCTCCTCCCTGGGAGTTCATAGCCAGCAGAACAGCACTAGGTTTTAATATTAAACAACCTGAGACCATTTCTTTTCTGCAACACCCATTCCAAAGAAAAACGCTCTCCAAAACGCAGCATTTTAATTGACACACCAATAAAACTCCCCTGAAGACCTGCTACACACAAAAGAATTGCTTTGATCCAAACGCGTCTGCACGTTTTCCCCCTATTATCCTGCCTTAATTTATCAGACCAGGGCCGATTTGACACCTTTCCATTACAAAAATAAACAACGAACCATCCCTCTGCTAGAGGCATCACCTCTGCAGAGGTGATGATAACCCTAGGAAAAGAGAACCTGTCTCTTTAAAATGCCCTGCTATGTCCCTGATCCCACGTGGAACCAACATCAGCAGCACTTTCGCATTAACTTCAATGTGAGGCGAGATGAGGCATCATTATTTTGCATAAATAAAACGAGGAGACTGCAGAACACATTCTTTGTAGGAGACAAACAGGTGAACTAAACGTGCCAGGGAAATCAGCAACCACCCGCAGAAGAGGTGCCCTGTGCCTGAGCCCTCTCTGCTTTCCCTATGGAGCATTACCTCAACCCCACACTACTCTGAAGAATTCAGTTTAAAGAGAGGAGGGAGCCACCAGGAAAACTGGAAATTCAAAGGCAACGAAAATGCACTTTATAAACCGGAAAGGTTTGCTCTTTGCCTCACACATCCTAATTAGATCAGGAAAGTGACACTACAAAGGCACTACATTCCGGCCCGGGGAGGGACAAAAAAAAAGAAAAAAAAAAAAAAGGGGGGGGGGGGGGGTCGG
>JASSUY010042351.1:0-51171 GCA_032466535.1 Forpus xanthops
CTGCACTTGTTCCAACAGTTCCATGTCCTTTTTATGTTGAGGACACCAGAACTGCACACAACACTCCAAGTGAGGTCTCCTGAGAACAAAGTAGAGCGGCAGGATCACCTCCCTCAACCTGCTGGTCATACTCCTTTTGATGCAGCCCAGGATACAGTTGGCTTTCTGGGCTGCAAGAGCATACTGCCGGCTCATGTGCATTCTCTCATCAACCAACACTCCCAAGTCCTTCTCCTCAGGGCTGCTCTGAATCTCATCTCTGACCATCTTGTAACTGAGCCTGGGATTGCTCTGATCCAGGTGTAGGACCTTGCACTTGGCATGGTTTAACTTCAAAAGGTTGGCGTCAGCTCACCTCACAAGCGTGTCGAGGTCCCTCTGGATGGCATCCTTTCCCTACCGCTTATCAACTTAACTACACAGCTTGTTGTCATCAACAAACTTGCTGAGGATGCGCTCAATCTCACTGTCCATGTCACTGACAACGACACTGAACAAGACCAGTCCCAACACCGATCCCTGAGGGACACCACTCGTTACTGGTCTCCAGCTGGACATTGAGCCATTGACCACAACTCTTTGCATGCAGCCATACAGTCAGTTCTTTATCAGCCTATCAAATTGATGTCTCTCCAAGTTAAGAGACAAGGATTTCATGTGAGACAGTGTCAAATGCTTTGCACAAGTCCACATAGATGACATCAACTGCTCTACCCCGTCCATCAGTTCTGTAGCCCCATCATAGAAGGCTACCAGATTTGTCAGGCAGGATTTCTCCTTCGTGAAGCCACGCTGGCTGTCACCAAACACCTTACTGTTTTTCATATGCCTTAGCATGCGTTCCAAGGAGAATCTGCTCCAAGATTTAGCCAGGCACAGAGGTGAGACTGACTGGTCTGTAATTCCCTTGGTTATCCGTTTTCCTCTTCTTGAAAATGGGGTTATATTTCCCTTTTTCCAGTCATCTGGAACTTCTCCTGACTGCCATGATTTTTCAGATATGATGGACAGTGGCTTAGCAACTTCATCTGCCAGCTCCTTCAGGACCCGTGGATGGATTTCATCAGGTCCCATGGACTTGTATATGTTCAAGTTCTCCAGATGGTCTTGAACCAGATCCTCTCCTACAGTGGGCCCAAATTCTTCATTCTCACAGTCCCTGCATCTGCCTTCTGAGACTTGGATGGTGCAGTCAGAGCATTTGTCAGTGAAGACTGAGGCAAAGAAGTCCTTAAGAACCTCAGCCTTCTCCAAATCCAGGGTAGCCAGTTCTCCCGATAGCTTCTGGAGAGGGCCCATGTTGTCCCTAGCCTGTCTTTTATTTGCAGTGTACCTATAGAATTCCTTCTTGTTATCCTTAACATCCCGAGCCAAGCTTAATTCTAAGTGGGCCTTAGCTTTCCTAAGCTGGTCCCTAGCTTCCCGCACAACATCCCTGTATTCTTCCCAGGCTGCCTGTCCTTGCTTCCACCTTTTATAAGCCCCTTTTTTCCTTTGAATTTTCCTCAGCAGCTCCTTGTCCATCCAAGGACGTCTCCTGGCCCTCATACAGCACTTCCTTCTAGTTGGGATGCAGCACTCCTGAGCTTGCAGCAGGTGACCCTTGAATATCAACCAACAGTCTTGGGCCCCCCTGCCCTATAGGTCTATATCCCATGGAATCTTACTGAGCAGGTTCCTGAAGAGGCCAAAGTCTGCTCTGTTGAAGTCCAGGGCAGTGAGTTTGCTGCACACCCTTCTCACTGTCCTGAGGATCTCAAATTCAACCATCTCATGATTGCTGCAACCAAGGCTACCCTGGAGCATTACATTTCCACCCAGCCCTTCCCTGTTGGTGAGGACAAGGTCAAGCATGGCACCTCTCCTTGTTGGCTCCTCTATTTCTTGCAGAAGGAAGCTGTCTTCCACACAATCGAGGAACTTCCTGTATTGCTTGTGCTGGGCTGTACCATCCCTCCAACAAATACCAGGGTGATTGAAGTACCTCATGAGAACAAGGGCCTGTGAGTGTGAGTCTGTTCCTGTCTGTCTAGAGCGCTTCATCCACCGAGTCTTCTTGATCAGACGGTCTGTAACGGATCCCTACAATAATGTCTCCCATCGTTGTTCTCTCTTTAACCCTGAGCTACAAACTCTCTGTCAACTGCTCACCTGTCCCCAGACAGAGTTCCATACTCTCCAGCCTATCCCTAACGTAAATAGCAACTCCCTCTGCCTGCCTGCCGAGCCTGTCTTTTCTAAAGAGCCTGTAACCTTCCATTTCAACACTCCAGTCACAGGAGCCATCCCACCATATCTCTGTGATACCTATGATATACCCCCCTAGACATGCAGACATCTCTAATTCCTCTTGCTTGTTCCCCATGCTGTGAGCGTTTGTATAGAGCCATCTGCACTGAGCTCCAATTGAAGCCAACTCATTGGCTGGAGCAGCTGGAGTATCTCTACATTGCTCTGAACGTTTACTATAGGTGCTGGCAAGTGACTGCGTGTGTTGGGATGGAGTGATGCCCCGTTCCCCCAACACATCTAGTTCGAAGCATCCTTGACCAATCTAGCAAGCCTCCTACCGAAACCACTCTTCCCTTTCTTTGTCAGACCAGCTCAACCAGCTCCCAGTAGACCTAGCCTACTAAATTGAGTCCTGTCTTCAAGATACCCAAACCCCTGACTGTGCCACCACCCTTCTAACCGTTTATTAACCTGGCCAGTCCTCCTAGTCCTCTGATAGTTCAACTCTAAAGCAGGACGCATGAGGATTTTTGTCTTGATTCTAGTTCCTGACATAAAACCTTTTCAAATGCCAGAGAGTACCTAGCTACTGCTTTCAAAGAACTTTGTGACCTCAATCCATCCAGAGTGGCAAAAGGTAATTAATTGCCTGCCATTGTATGTGAGGATTTTAAGTAGCAGACTGGAAGACTAGTAGTAAAAACTTTAAGAAGTTAATAAAAAGCAGGAAGTAGATAACTGTGGTGAAGTAAACTCTAAAATGAAGACTGTGCGTTAGAAAAACAACTCTTGAAGCTGTGTGTGTCCTAATCCCGTAAGACCTAGTTGCAGTCTTTCAGGATTTTTGCACCACAGCAAAGGTAAATACTAATCTATAAAGGGAAATCTTCTCATCCTATGTAACTGTGGTTTTCCTAAGAGCATCTGCAGTCCTTTGGCATGTCTGCAACTTGTCAAGTTTTCACCAAAGATTGAACACTCTTTTCAGCTGGGAGAAGAACCATGCTGTTGCTTGTGCATCTCTTGTTTTAATGTTTGTGACAACTTATGATGACAAACAGCTGTGTCATTTCCGTAGTGCTAGTAAATCTCAGTGGCTTGTGATATGTCATATACTGGTGACCTTTTGTGTATTATTCTACAGTGCTTTGGCATGTTTCCATTCTTACCAAGAAGGTGCTTGCTTTGAGGGAGACTCTAGCTCAGATTTCACAATAAAGGATATGCAGTTTTAAGGAGAGTTTGCCCCCAAGTTTTTAAAGCGAGTAGGTGTTTTGCCAGCACACTTTGGATTGAAGGCAGTGCTAGTTGCAAGTGAAATTCTGTTGTGGTTCTGCAGAACTGTAAAGTGAAACTCTCCCTATTTCAGGTATTTGCCCAGTATAGGATTCTAGTTCAGCTGCATTAGGTTTGTTTCTGGCTCCTGTTTACTGAGTTAGACTCACCAGGATTATTGATACCACAGTTACTTTTCTGAATTTTCTTCTAATTCGTGTTACTTATTATGCCAGATATACCATTTCTATCTCATTAAATGGAGATTTCAGAACCTAACTTCAGTTATGTATATAAATCCATATCTTTGAAAAATAAACAGGAAGCTTTAGTGCTGGAGTACCAAAATGTGGATATGAGAATGAAAATAACGATATTTCTTGTGCTAGGTGGATGCTTTCAAAGGTGATTAACATCCCTGAGTTTGCTTAACACTGAAATCTATCTGGTTGTATGAATAAAGATACAGTAGAAAGTTTTTACCAGTGTAGTGATGTGAAATACTTAAATAGACTTCCGGGCTACAAGAGCCATCTGTGCACTAACAGCAGGCTTTCCTCTCCTCTTGGAGGTGAAATACAGCCAGCTCCCCTGTTCCTAAAGCCTTCCTGTTGTAGATGATATACATTATGTTTCGTATGTGGCTCTATTTGTTCTGCAGGAGAAGTTCAATTGAACCAGTATTACTTCTGAAAAAGTTTACAAGTCCTCAAAACAGCCTTTAGCTGCCAGAGCTTCTCCGTTAACATCTTTCTCTGCAGGCAGACTGTAGGCCTTGAGGGCAAATGCATTGCTTCCTCTGCTTGTGCTGCATTTCATGTTTATGCACGTCTAATGGTAAAAGAGTGGATTTTCCTCATAGTAATTTATCCATTCCCTTCAGAACTGTAGCAACATGAAATTAATATGGAGGTGGGGAGACATTAGGTCTTTGGGTTGGTACTACATTGGGGAAGAAAAAGGCTTCCTGTTTGTTTTCCAACATGCATTTGACTTTAAAGTGACAAAACAGTCAATTACATAGATCATTAAAAATGACATTCTGCTTTTCACTGATAGTACTATACTAACTAGATTGGGTAGGATGGGGTGGGAATTACTTTTTTGCCACATCAGGAGTAGACCTTTGTGTGGGATGGACGGTAGCTCTGGCACATGGACACACTGGAGAACTGCAGCTGGTGTCTGCCTGTGCACCTTCATCTCCTGTTTGAGTGCAGGGTGCATGCACAGATCTAGGGAGCATGCAGAGGTCTGGCCATGACTCTGAGCAAGCTATTTAATGCATCTCAGACCTCTCCTGCCTCTGCCTGCCTTTGTTAAAAACAGGGGTTGCTCTCTCCTGCCTCACCAAGTTGATGTGAAGATGAAGTCCTTGTTTTCATGGTGTTCATGCAGCATCTGCCAATATCAAGCAGTGGATTTAGGGATGAGTAGAGCTTGTGTCTGAGATGGGAAATGGCTATTCTTACAGGTTTTGCTTTTTCTTGAAGCAAAACATTTAATTTCGGAGAGTAACTCCATTGTAATTCAATTTTATGTTCTGTTTTCATTGAATCATTAAATTCAGAAAAAGTTTTTTCTAATACATTTACACAGTGCTGTAAAGGAAGCTGTAAGAGAAAAGCAGCTTTAGTCAAACCACCATTTGAATTGTATGTCTGTGCCACTGGACAGCTTCCCTGTTCTAATTAGCCGATTATATGTACAAAACCCTCTAATGAGCATTTCTATAAAATTTCAGACTGTATCAATATATTTATGCACTATATTCTCCAAAGAATATAGTCCTTCCTTTCTCTACTTTGTTCTCTCCTGAAGCCTACTGACTTCATCACATTTTAGATTAAGAAAGTTTATCATTTGCCTAGTACCTGACTTTTAATGCAGATTTCTTCTTTTTTTTTTCCCTGCAGTTGCTATTCTAAAGGAAGAAGAGAACAGTGACTGCTGGTCAGTCAGATTCCTTCTTCCATGCTCTATTCTACTGGTTTTGTCATTCAGATTAAAGAGGTGTTTACTGGTGTCACCAAATTTAAACTATTGAGCCTCTTTCTATACCTTGGTTGAAATAAATCAGATTAAAAGTCTGTAGTCCAAGCCTGTTGCCATTCTTTAGTATCAGGAGTTGGTGGGAAGTGTATTATAGTTAAGGGAGTAAGATCTCTCTGTCTGTCTTTGGTGGTATGTGTCAAGTAGCACCCGCTATTAACAAAGGTCTAAGGGAGATGAGACCCACTTGTGTTTGCAGCCAGTCCCAGTATAACAGAGAATTACAGATCAGGAGATTCTGAACGTTTGATGCTTGTAAAACAGAATTTTACTTGGAAAGAAAGCATTATCATTCAGCAGTTCATGTATGGAGAGTTAAGGCTGTTGAGGTGACCATACTGCTGTATGCCATATGTTGGCGCAGCATCTCTCGTGTTCTGCAGGCATCTTACTTCTCTAAGTCAGAAGCATATCTGTAAGTGCTTTTTGTGTCAGCATTTATAGACTTGAGTCTTTGCTTTGTGTGATTATTCCAAATTGTTTGTTGCGAGAAATGAAATTGTTAGTGGTCTCTTGTGTGGATGGTTTGACATTAAAATATTGATTCACTTTGAACAGATGGGAGAATCAGGCTCTTTATTATAGTAGAGAAAAATATGAATTCAGAGCTGCCACCTAAGGGATTTTTCTGTGTTTTCTTGCCAAATGGTGGCTGCTGTTGCTGAGATAGATAAATTTTGTGTGCCTAAGGACAGCGCATGTGCAGGTTGCTTTTCCTGGTGTGCTGTGCGGTGTGTCTGCTGCTGCACCAGTGCCTGTGCAGGCTTTGCTATGTGAGTCCAGCAGTCCCTTGGCAGAGATGGACATTTAATTTTTCTTCTGCTGACTGGACAACTCCCTCTAAAACAATACAAAGTAGTTAAATAGGATATGAACTCAGAACACAAGATCATATCCTATTCTCTGTGGGGAAAAGCATGGGAAGAAAAGATACTATGTCAAAGAATATTAGAAAAGCAGGTGCAGGTTGCTGCTGGACTCTTTTAGCCCTGAAATGTGACTCACAAGACCATTTTTAGTGACGTGCTAATGAGGACTAAGGTCTTGCTCTGGATAAATTGTCTCTCAGAGTCCTCCTTGGTGAGGAGGTCCTCCCTCAATGTGCGGTCACAGTGGATTTACACCAAGTTAGAGGTACTCTGCTTTGTGTTTGTTATTTTTAAGGAAAAGATTTTGCCATCTAGTGGAAAGAACAGAGAACTAGCGTTTCAGATAAGCAAGAAACCCGTTAATACTGCCTCTCTGGAGCTTGGGCTTGGCCAGTATGCTTTGAATGCCTCTGTGGTGGCTCACTCCCCCCACCAGCAGGATGGAGAGGAGAATCTGAGGGACAAAAGTGAGAGGAACTCATTAATCAAGATAAAGACAGCTTAATAAGTGAAGAAAAAAACTCATATATAAAAAAGTGATGCAAACACAATCACTGACCACCACCCTTCAGCAAAGCAATGCCCAGACATTGTCTCTCTGGGGGCAGAGTGGGAAATCAAGAAGGTCATGGCCTTATGCAAGCACTCCTCAGCAATAGCTATACTGCTGCTGTTTTTTCAGTGCTTCTTGTGGTCACGGTTGTATAATGCAGCACCTTAGAGGCTGCTATGGAGAAAATTTGAAGTGAAGTTTTGCAAGAGCTGTAGGAGGTGCCTCCACTTCAGCACTTCCAGGAAGCAATTCACCACCCTTTGCTCCAGCTGAGATGGACCTTCCTCTGTTTCTGCCATCTCATTGCTGCTGCTGCTCCACCTGGCAAAGCAGCTCCCCTTCTGCAGATGGGACAGGTCTTCCCAGAATACTGGCTTCTCCTTGGTTCACAGCTTCTCCCATGACACCCCACTTACTCAGGTTACCTCCGAAGTCTTCCTTCCTTCCTTTGCTGGACTCTGCTTGTTTCATGGATGGATGGTTTTGGTTGATAAACAGGCTAGTCCTCTTGTTCTTAACTAATTTTGGCCCATTTTCCGGGAAGAAATGCATGGGCCTTTCCTCAAGGTCTTCCTGTGGTACTTTTCCCTATTGCTGCTATTAGTATCAACTCCTCTAAACGCAATATGTGGTGCTAGTTTCTCATGGCTTCAGCTCTGGACCTTGGGCTGTATTGCCCAATAGCAGACGCTTTATGGAGCCCTGAAATTCTCCTACTTAAGCAGGAAGGGTAGTACTGTCCTTATTACTTGTCCAGGGCATTTACAGTTCTGACCTTCTTTCCTGAAGTCACTTGCCCTTGATTTTCTTTGGTTATTGTGCTAGTACTTCGGTCCTTATGGCAACAGCTTGGGGTTTGGTGGTTGAAAGGGAGAAGCCAGGATATCAAAACAAGTGGGTTTAATGGTGTGGGTTTTTTTTCCTGAATGTTGACAAATCTGCTTTCTTCTCTCTTCCTTAAGATTAGTCATCTCTGCTTAATGCCTTGTGTGCCTGTAGTAACTCATGATTTATACAGCAGGATGAAGGTCACAGCACATGAAAAAAAATAGTACAGGTGATTAATCCCAAGCTTCCTTAAGGTTTTTAAGAAGTCGGTGTCTTCTGATTATAGTTTATGTTACAGTTGATCAAAATAGCAATTCTTTTTGGCGCAGATTGTGTCTGATTACCTTTATGCCCGTAAATCCCATATTTCAGCACATTTTTCAGGAACCTGTTTGAGAATGTTCCTCTCCCTGTATGCATGCGGCTGGTTCAGCGATTCTGCAAGGAGGATGAGGACGACAGGGTTGTCATGACAACCAGTTGCACGCTGTGAGGAGAGATGATAACAAATGACCGTCTTCTGGCTGTTCATCCCTCTGTGTTGTGTAATGTTCCCGAAATTAGACAGGCTTGCCTAGTTTATAATCATTTGTCCTAGTGCTGCATTTGTTTTGCATTTGTGCTTCTTGCCACGATGCTTAGGCAAGGCTACCTGGTGACTGTTGTTGCTGTGAATTACGGGAGTAGGTGGTACCATTGATTACACTGTAGTGTGTGCAAAGGGAGGAGAAAAATTGTCTTTGCAGCCTTTTTTTTTTAAACCTGAGTAAGTTAAGTTTGTGCATTGAATTGTAGAATCATTGAACCCACTACAGGAACTAAATGGGATCAAAATATTCAAGGCCTGTGTTCTTTCTGTTGTGCTCTTTAATAGAAATGCTGTTTTAATTTGGTTAATGCCTTCATTCATTCGCACAACACGTCGTCCTCTCCTTTCCAATGCCTGCCTTGATCTTCAGTATGTATAGGGTGGGGGAAGAATATGCTTCCTTTAGGATCACATCCTGGATCTGCAGAAGTCACTGACATCTTCTCATAAAGGCTTTAAGGTTTCTGTGGCTTTCTTTTATTTTGGTTTTGCTTTTATTTAGGTCCAGAGGGCAGGAGGAAAACATTTTTATTTCAAGATTTTGGAAGTTCTGAAGAACTAAGAACAGTTTTCCCCATTCCTTTCCTTTTTAGTAAAGCCTATTTATCCTCCTGTTTTCTCAGTTCCTTTCTTGTGCTTTCTCTCGTGTGCCCAGAAGGACGGCATCTGTAACAGCACATGGTAATGTGGGCTAGTTCTTTCATATCTTAGTCCCAGTAATGAAGAAAGCCATCAGATTTGAGGCTAGTGGTTCCCCATTGCTGCACACACTAGGAGAGCATGTGTTAGATCCTGTCACCATCCCATTCTTTGCAATTTTTGACATAGGAAGCTTTGGTGCAGCTCATATGTTTACAAACAAGGCATTTTTCAGCTTGAATTCTTTTATTTACATTGTGTATCCACTACTGGAATGTAAGCAATGGGAAGGCCAGAGATTCAGAAGTGGATTTATAGCTTTATTATTTACCAGATTATTTTTCTGTATTTGGAAACCTCTGAAAGTGTTCCTGTTTGGACCATCATGGTTTCAGCCTGGATACTGAACACTCCTTTTCAGTGAACTGTGAAAATATCCTTTTGTGACAGCTGTAGTTAATCAAAGTCTGGATCAAATCCTATGCTTCAGTGTTTCCGTTTTATTTTGAGGATGTTTGCAAAGTAAAGGAGAAATTGTTAGAAAACAGTCCTACTGATTGAAACAACTAAGCTAGGAGTACAAAAAAAAATTACTTTCTCATTGTTATTTCTGTATGAGTATTTTATTTCTTAACCTATTTAGATCATGTGCTTGTAAGTATTGTTGAGCCTTGCAGACAAGTGGTCTCACTTGGTCATTCTGCTACCGGGCAGTGAAACGAGCCCTCCTTAGCTGGAAAGACAGACTGTCTAACTTCCGCTGACTCCAGCAAAGCTGCATTTGCTTCAGCCAGAGGCTGTGCATTTACATCTGCTTCAGCTTCCAAGTAGGTGAAATGAATCCCTTAGAAAGCAAAACACACGTGTCCCTTTATTGTTGTCATGATACCTATAGATTCCCCTGAGTATATTTTCTGTTTTACTGTAAGTCTGCCTTGCTGCTCTCTCCCAGTTTTCCAAAAAAGTGCTTTTAACTTATGAAATGAAGTTAAATTGTCCTGTGATACAGGTGCTATTATGGTGCGCCTTCCAGGTGTAGAATTTCCAGCATTCTGATGGCTCTATACAGCATTATTGCTGTCTCTGTTTTGAAGTCACATATGCTGCCAACTTCAAGCCCTTTGGGACTGTAGTTCCTTCTGTTCAAGAGTACTCCTCTTGGCTATAATTACATGCCCTAGCCATGGTGGTTGATGAGATTTGTTTTCACCTGAAGAAGAGCTGTGTGTCCGGAATACATGTCTGTATTTCCAAGTACATATCCCAGTTCTACACAAAAGTTACCACATTAGACCTGTTACTTTTGCTTAAGAGTATTTTGTTCAGGAAGTAGGTTTCCTTGGCCTTTAGCAAACCAGGTTTGAGGTTCCAGTTCCCTCACGCACAAGGACCTGAGCAGAGGGGCAGTGGCTCATTGGTCTCCATCCCCAGCACCTTGCTTATCATCACTGCCAAATTCTCTTTTCATGTGGAAGTAACACCTAGTTGCTGCTTTTATTAATTTTTGTTAGAGTGACTAAATGAAAGCAGAAAGTTTGTTTATTACAGTCTAATTTGAATAATATTTAAATATTTGCTTCCATACAGTTCCACTGCTGGTACATTTTTCCTTGAGGTGTCAATTATCAGCTTTTCTTTCTATCACATAATGAAATCTTTTTCTTCCAGTGCTGACTAATGTGTAAATACACTAGTCATCTTCTACTACCTTACCTTCAGAAAGAGAAGGAACTGCATTATGTGCCTTCCAGACAGGCATGTTGAGATTTGTTACTGACATGAGGTGGTACACCTCCGTCTAAAACAAGAGGAGATCCTGATTAGTTTAGCACAGGCATATTATCATACTGCCAGATTTTAGTGCTAGACTGATAAACAGGCTTATGACAGTAGTGGGTGGAGTACTTGGTTTGGTTTATGCTGATAAATAGATTTTGTTAAGGATGGTGGAGAAAATAGTTTTCTCGATAACAGGATTTGGTACATAGGGAATCAAATATCTTGCCAATATTCTTCCATTCCACCTTTGTTTTAATACAAAATCAGCAATCAAGACATTTTCCTCAAGATTAGTTCTTTTTTTTTTTAAAAAAAAAAAAAAAAAGGTGAGTAATTATAGTCTCAAAACTTTAACACAACTTGCTGATAAATTAAAATATGTTTTGGTGTACCATATCATTCCTGCTCTTCCAGGCCGTGGCTCTGAAGCTCCTGCCCTTCTCATTGCATCTGTACTTATTTCTGAATGACTGCCTTTGGTCTTCAGTGGCGGATTTCGAGCTGCGCCTGCAGAAGAAAGCCTGAACTGGTTAAAAGCTGCTCCAGCTTCATAGCATTTAGTCTCTCTAATTATAAAACATCCACAGATTACATCAGCAGAGAATGGTGCCGACACACTCAGAAACAGCAGCTGGAAAACTGCCCTGCATTTAGATGGAAATCCTGTATTTAGGTTTGCATCTACTGTGATGCCACTAATACAGCCTGTGCTTAGTGACTGTTGACCTTGGCTTACAGGGGATGTCTGCAGTAGGAGGGAACAGTTTGTGGAACAAAATGATGGAAAAATAAATGGTCTCCATTTACTGCATAAGTTTGCTTTAAAAGAGCCTACTGAGTGCTGTAGTTTCAATTTCTATTTAACTAAATAAGGGCAACAAGTGATGCATAATGGCAAGAACTTGATTACTGTCCTTTCCCTTGAAACAGCAATAAAGTGATAAAATCACTAGGTTTGCCAGAAGGCTTGGTCACCAATTACATGTGCTCTTCAGTGAATTCTTTACAATGTTTATTATCATCTCTTTTCAATATCCAAACACATTCCTAGATCAGCCTTTGATAGTAAAATAATTTTGACAGAGGCTGGCATTTGTACAAGGCAGTTACAAACAGCAATGTATTACATTTATATAGATTTTATCCTATCTTCTTTTGAATACTGAATGTGTTCATAAAGCTCTCATAGCCAGAATTACCAGTTAAAATGGCTGCGTTTCTGGTTTTGTGGAGGTACCTCTGGGTTGCTGATTGTTTCAAGAATGAGTTTAAAAGTTTGTTTTAAGAACCAGACTTCATTTTCCCGGTATTTTTTGAGTTTTAACTGTTTTCCTCAGTTATAAGGCTACTGGGGTGAAGGCTGTGCTTGTTATTTTTCTGTTACAGGTTCAGTGGTTCAGCCATTCAGACACAAGCATTTGGTTCTGAGGGAATTGACCAAACAATTTTGGCAAGTGGGAATCTCTTCAGACTGCTTTACTCTTTTGTATATTTATTAAAAACTGAATTTATCTTTGGTACCTTTCTAAAGCCTTACTGCCTTTTTGTTAGTTTTTTGTCTTTATTTTAATTTTAAAAAAGAAATTGCTAACACAAATTCCCTGTTGGGTTATAAAAGGGAAGTACAAGGCATTGCAGGTGCTGCCCTCCCCTTGGCCTCTCACTTCTGATTATTTTTTTTTTTCATCATTTTCCTATTCTTTTAAAAACATATCTATCCCTGCTGTGTTGCTGAGTCCCTGAAGAGATGAAGCAGAGGCTGCATGGTGGGATGCAGCAAGCAGATTTTTCTCTCTGTTCTGCAGAGAACAGTGCCAAAGGTTTTCAGAGAAACATCCTTGTGTCCCATCATGTTGGACCCTGTAAGAAGGGGCAGTGGTGCAGTGGTGCCAACTGTAAGCCAGCTTTAGGTAGAGTGGAAAGATCAGTTTTCCCTGAGGGACTTGTCGCAGTATTTTTACGTAATCTTCCATTTTAGTCTTCAAAATCTTCTACCACATGTCTTTTATTGTCTTGTCTTTTTGCCAGCTTGGCCCGTGCTTCTTCTGTAACAGTCCCATGAATAGCTGGTTTGGGGATCTTTCCCCAGTGTGGACAAGGTTTTAATAGTGTGTCTTTATTGAGACAGAGCTCCAATTGGAAAGTATCAGTCCTGTCTTTTTAACCTGTTCATTCACGTGAACCTGCCTGCATAAGACCAGCTGTGAACTTCTATCTGTGTTGACCTTTAAGCTGGAAGGGCTGTGTGTCTGAAGTGGGGTGGTGACAGCTGAGTTATCTTGGGCAGATTTCCAGGTAGCAGCTTGAGGATGAGGAATTGCTGGCATGTCTGAAGTAGTGTGGGATGTGAGCTTGCCTGCCTCGATAGTGATGGCTCTCATGCACCCTTGTGTTTGGACAGGGATGCAAAAGCATCAGCTGCAAGCTGACTGCCCAGTCTCCTGTGATGAGAGCTGACTTTGGACTTCATCTCCAGAGTGTATGTAGGCTGTGGTGACACCCTGTTCAGTAAGGCCTTTCTCCAGAAAAAGAGAGGTCTGTAGTGCTGTGTAAAGATGTATCTCATTCTTGTGCAGAGTTTTAAATCAGTTACATCTTAAAATAGTCTTCCTGCTGATAAAAAATTGACTCTTGTTGTAGAAAGACAAGTTATAATACAAATCCAAGTTTCTTAAAGAAGCCCAGTGTTTGCTTTCTCATACCTGGCTCTTTAGTTCAGTGTTTTTTTTCAGAATTTTTCTTGCTCCAGAATATTATAAAAGAAATCTCTTACAGTATAGCCTTTGAGAAGATCATGGTTTACTGCAATATGTGTGGTAGGTAAACTGACTCCTATACAAAAGGATACATTCTTTTTGTGAATCATACTTTAATTTTCTGTAGTAAGCCATGCTTTCCATATTATCATAGAATTAATATTTTCAAACCCAGGAGCTTCATGAGCTAAGAGCCTCAGTAATTCAGTATGATTTTGTGGTGTTCATTTACAAAGGAACTGAACAATAGCAGTGCCAACTTTGCATCACTTCCATGGGTCTGCCCCCTGGTGCAAGAAGAATGGTTTGTGTCTTAGTAAAATAAAATCTCTCTTTTTCTTCCCCTCCCTCCCCTTTATTCCCCTCTGTTCCCAGCAGATATTTGGAGTGATCATTCATTTCAGACAGACCCAGATTTACCACCTGGCTGGAAGAAAATCAATGATGTTGCTGGGATCTACTACTGGCACATACCAACAGGAACAACTCAATGGCAACGTCCTGTGTCCGTCACAACAGATCTCCAGGGTTCACGAAAAGGGTCGCTTGGTTCCATTACTCCATCGCCTACTCCAGAAACTGAGGTAACTGAGTGTATTGTGAGCTACATACTGTAAAGAAAATTGAAGTAACTTTCTAAATTTGCAGGTTTATCTGTTAAACTGAGCTCCAGAATGTGTGGCCTGGTAATATCCTGACATATAGCTATTTGTTGATAGTACATCGTAAGTATCAATTTTATTTGTGCATTTTCCAATGGCTGTGCCCTCTGAAACATCGTAGACTTTGGATGTTTAGGATGAAGTCAGACATATCTGAGATACATTAGCCATTGCTTGATGAATGTGAAACTACAGCAGCTCTGTAGCACACATTGAAGTGTTGCTGCATTGTATGGTTACCGGATACATAAAAGTTCTGCTCATTCTAGTAGTCTTTTGGCTGGGCTCTGCATCATCTTGCTTTTGGTTCACTTGATAGGAGTATCACAGAAACAAGAGTCTTTATTTGAGACATTAGTTCCTTTACAGGGTAGTTTCTATTGAATAAACATGAAGTATTCTCAAGTTTAAGTCCCTTAATATTCTGCCAGTATAAAATATCTGTATGAGTGGATCACTGTGTTGCAGTCAGCCTTTTTACAAGAAACAAATTCATTCTCTCTCACGTGTGCCAAAAGAGCACTGCCTTTAAAATAGTCCTTTCAGGCGCAATGGAGGGGGTTGATTAGTGTCATATAAGTAGAAAGATAAGCTATCAGAAAGAAGAGTGTGCTTCAAAAAAAAATGCAACCACTTTATTTTACTGTGCTGGTAGACCTCTATGGAATGAAATACTAATAGAAAATCTAATTGGTTTCAAATTACTTCTTTTTTCATACTAACTTTTCAGAACAAGGTCCACAGTTTTATGACATCAAGGAAAGGCTTTGTGCTAGCTTTGAGGTTTAGATTAGGCAATCCTTAGGTTTTATTTATTCATTTAAACTGTATAGAAGTGACATTTCTTCTGTTCTTGAATTTGTTGATACATGTGCCAGAGTAACTTAAATGAAAGTTAAGAGGAGTTAAGGACTCTTGAGTATTGTCACCATCTCGACCCCGAGACTGTTATCCTCTGTAGGCTTAAACATGTGCATTCTTGTTCATTATTTTGGAAAGATTACTCCCACATGTTCATAAATGCTACTTGTAAGGGTTGCAATCTTGACTACAACATTTCAGTTGTGGTTAACATCAGTCAAGCTCCTGTGGAATGTACTGTGCACAGCAAGCGTGCTGGAAAGTATTTGTGAAAAGGTTCATGGAGAAAGAACAGCAGTTGTTATGATTCAGGTAGAAAACAAGAAAAGAAACCCAGAAATGCTGAATGTAAGCTTACAGTGTAATTTCCCACAATGTACGTATGAGGGATGTAACTTCACCATAAAGTGTAAAATATGCATTATAGGGCTTTATTTAGTAAGTTCTCTTTCACAAAGAATCAGTTTGGTTGTTCATTGCAGAGAGAAAATGTGTATGTTCATGTAAAATACTTTTTTACCTCTGTTTAAAATGTCTTTACTATGAGAATTTTTGATCTGGTAATGTGGCAGATGTATTCACAATTTTGCTTGCTTTAAATGAAGAATATTTTTTGATTATAAGTAACGATCATTAATTCTCAGCAGCATCATGGGGAAAATGAAATGTGTGATTTTAATACAGTGTAGATGTATTAAATAAGACATTTGAGGAGTCATTCTAAACTGCTGTGTATATGAGTACTTAGGCTCATATAGGTTTTTATATGGCAGTTCTAATTCAGCAGGGAATTTGATCCAGTGAAGATTTATGCATATACAGTTCTCTGGCAGCATCAAGACCATAAACTGTAGTGTAGAAGATGATACAGAAAATAAGCATATTTTAAAAATATGTATTAGTATGATATTATATGGTTTTAATTGTAGGTGCAGACAAAGGCATTTGTCTCTTGAAGGTTTCTGCATTCACTGATAAGCATCTTGCATACCATTATTGAAACAATACTGATTTTTTGGCTCTGTGGTTGTCAGGATAGTGCTGCAGCACAGTACCAGCAGACTTAAAGCAGTGGAGTTCAAAATGGGAGTGTGAATTTGGCTCAGGACTTTGTGCACCGCCGAATACTGAAACTGCTACAAAGAAGGGGTGCAGCTGGAGTTACAGTGGGAACTGTTTGGAAAGGTCTTGTATTTCCTGAAACCACAGATGTTAAGCTTTGTTGAAAGGAAATTGGAGGTAAAATTGTTCAAGTTTTAGGGGGTTCTGAGCAGAATCCCAGGACAGAGCAGTAAGAGGGGATACAAGATGTGATGTGATCTTAAGATAGGAGTAAGTAGTGAAATCACTTGTAATCTAGATTTGCAGCATCAGCTGTCATTAATCTTTGTTTTTTTCCATCTCTCCTTCATCGATACTTGCCAGCACCTGGTAATCTCCATGTCACTTGCAGGTGATGCAGGTGCAGTCCTTATTCACTGCACTGCAGCCTACCCCAAGTGTTCCTCTTCTCCCCACCCAGTGAAGAATTAATCTGGGTGTCTGTGATATGGTCAATCTGACACTTTGCAAAAGATGTGGAATCCAGTCTAGAATAGGGACTCCCAAATGCCTTTATCCCTACTCTGTCATTGATAGCAGCAGTTGTGGTGGAGAGCTTCCAGCTCCAAGTTGGACCATGTGTGAGCTGTGTGCCCTCATTGCAGTTTGGAAGCCTGTGCTCTGAGATAATCTGGTTTGGGAGGGCTGGTTTGGCTCATTCCCATGTGCTTTCTTCTGAAAAGGTTGAGGGATATATAGGTCTTAGATGAAAGAGTATAATCTAGCAGTGAAGATGGGTATGGGAACATTTCTTATCTGTCCTCGTAGGCTTCCATGAGTCCATAAAAAAAATATTTCCATCTGTATCGCATTTGTCTGTGAAGCATCATTTGCTAGTCTTGAGATGAGTTTATTTGGGCTCTTTCAGATTTTGAGTTTGTCAAATAAGCATTTAGACATGCTTTCCCCCCACCCTGAGTAATGCCTTTTTACTCTGTCTTGTTTCTTCCTTTTTCTTTTCTTTTTCTTTTTTAATTTTTAAATTTAAATTCTTATTTTGTGTCCCTGTCTCTTAAATGATGTGCTATTCAGAAGCTTTGCTTCATATAGTAGAATGTGGCTCACAGCTGAGAGCAGTCAACAAAGAACGGATCAAGTCAGCCATTTTGATGTTGTAGCTTACTCTGGATGTTTAGCACAAAGAAAAGCTGTTACTATTGTTGAACAGAAAATCAGGAAAAAATGGGTAGGGAGAAATGATGCTGCAAGGCTGCAAAGGAATTGTCCTTTCACAAGATACTCAGTGAACTTCAATCCAGAGCAATTATGGATTAATCATTATGCAAAAATCCAGCAGATTTAACCAAAATGCTAATAAATGTTAAATATGAATAATCTGGAACATTCCTGTCTTTCCTCCCCCTCAAAAGCATGAAAATGTATTTTGGTTTCGCACAGCTGATTAAATTTGACTTAGTTTTTGAGAGCTCTGTTCTCCTGTGTGTTGCCAAATGACTTCCTTTGTGAATCTTAATCTTTTGAAACATTCTTTTCCAAATTTAGAGGTTTTGCTGCCTCTTTCCCACTTCCTGTGGAGAGCAAAAGCTGTAGGGTTTAGTTTGTAGCAAGAGCTTCTTTGAGATCTTTGAGATGGCAGAATTTGGTGATGGTAGTTGTGTTGTCTTACAGCATGACTCATCCCAGGCCTGGATAACTTCTAGAAGTTCTCCTGTGGGTAACATAACCATTAGCAGCTAATAATTAAAGAGGACGGGCTTAGTAGGGAAACCTAACAATTCAAATGCATTTTAGAGAAATGTTACTCAGGGAGTTGTTTCTCACAAATAATTCCTCCAGTGAGATGTACTGAGAGCATTTCTGAGGTGAGAGGAATACCCTACAAATTAGTGCATTGGGCTGTATGAAAAAGGAATCGCTTAATTGTGGGGCTGAGCGGACATCCTAGGAGAGCACATCTTAAAGAGGCCACTAGCTACAGGAATACTTGGCTTGGTAAATCTACGAAGAGGTGGCTTTGAGTCTCTCAAGAACCAAATCTCCTGTCCTGCCTGGCCCTTGGTCAGGACTCGGGGATTTCTGTCCTCATGGGGAAGAGGAAGACAGCACCAACATCACCTGCTCCTCCCAGGCTAAACAGAGAAGGATGAACCTCAGGCTGTGGTAGCGCTAAATGCACTGCTACTTCTTTGATTGTACCAGCGAATGCCTCTGAAAATTTTGAGAAACTTGAATGGAAATGAGAGGGTGATTTATTTGGGTTTTGGTTTGTTCCACTCCTTTAAAAAAGCTGCTAGACTTTCTTCAGCAAGAAGTCTCTCTGCACTCATTAATCCTCCTTCCCTTCACTGTTCTTTTCTTGTGCTCTGTCTCTAGAAAAACTTGAGTTTTACCTTGTATACACCTTATCTTTGTATATATATATATAGAGTTGTGTTTCAGTACTTCCAGTTCCAGTAGTGTTGGGGTCTTTTAGCAAAAGTGCCAATCAAATGGAAATCCCAGTGTTTCCCCTTAATTGCTGGTTATCAAAGGCTGTAGCAGCTGTGGCCAACATTCATATTCAGATTCATTTTGCTTGCTTTTATGATCATAGTTAAAGAATAGTTTCATTGTCTGTTCCTAATTTATATTAACTTTCCTTGTTTCAATCTTTTGTTTTGGTAAGTAACTGTTAGAGGCATGTGTTCCCTCCCCTTCCCTCTAATGCCATGGTATAGCAGAGTAATTAGTTGAAGTTTGAGGTGATCTGTTCCCTAACCCATCCTGTAAATATCAATGCTAACAACAGTGTCTTGTGTTTTTTTTCTTTTTCTTTTTTTTTCTTTTTTTTTTTTTTTTTATCAATGTGCTTCTTCCTGTGTGAATAATTATGTGTCTAGAAACAGCCATGGAGTGATTTTGCTGTACTGAATGGGGGAAAGATTAATAGTGACATTTGGAAGGCAAGTATCTTGTCAGATTTTAGAACCTTTAATACTGTTACCCTTGTTTTTTGCATGGCAGTGGCTGTTTTTTTTTTCCCTTTTTATTTTTCCATGAATGTCATTCATAATCTAGGCCAAAGTGAATGGGGGTACTACTAGGGATATCTAGCTCACAAACATGCTGCCTTTTCTAATCTTTCCACTTGGAATGGATTCAGTCTAAACTAGCAGGGCAACTGCCATGATGTAACAAATAAGATGCCTGCAGTGAATGAAATGCAGCTTGAGAATATATGCATGCCTCTTTTCAACTTCAGCCAGAAATACTATTGCTTCTTTGCAGGAAGGATTTAATTTCCCTTTGAAATAAGAAATAACATGGTGGTATACTTAATACTGTATTAGGAGCGCTTGAAACTATACTAATAGCTTTGCTTTTATCTCTAGGATCTGCATGCAGCCACTGTGAACCCAGACCCAAGTCTGAAAGAGTTTGAAGGAGCAACGTTACGCTATGCCTCTTTGAAGCTCAGGTACAATGACTTCAGAAGTCCCCATGGAAATCTCAGCTCCGTTTTGTGCTGTGCTGTAATTTTTATATGACTTTCAGATTAATTTCGACTTTTCTTTCTTCCCTCCTGTAACAGAAATGGTCCACAATCTGATGATGATGATTCTTGTAGCATCAACAGTGATCCAGAAGCCAAGGTCTGTAAGAAGATCCACAATAAGATAACAGTTAAAAAATTGCAAATGTAAACATGACTTGCAAGGTGCAGATGTCTCCTGAGTTTTGAAATGAACAGTACTTCTCTTGGCACAGTATAGATTGATCATGCAAAACTATTTTCATCAAAGGAATTTGCAGCTTTAAAGCTTCATTCAGTTTGGTCAGGAAAGTATTACTTATTTTAAAATCACGTAAGCCAGGAAATTGAATGTTGCAGTTTAATATTCTACTGTCCAACTGTAATAACTGACCTCTTGCACAACCGCATGAGGTTTCTGTCCTGAAAGAGAGAAGGCTCTGTTGTTTGTCATGGCTGGATAGCTTCCTGAGGCATTCAGTGTCAGAATTTGCTCTTTATTCTTGAGTTTGTCTTTTTTAAGTACTGTTTTTTGTTAGTGTGCCTACTGGAGCTCAGAGCTGATACCAGGACTTTTTAGATCAAAGAACTTCATATTTTAGGACACAGAATGCAACCTGGTTTGAGAATAAAATTCGTAGAAAAAAATGAGGTTGTTATGTGAAGAAGCTCATAATTAAATTAGAGTTTTTACTGTTGTAGTCTAAGATTTTTGAGGAAAAAGAAGCAACAGAAGGTTTTGACTGCTTGTCTATGTGTCTCCAGATTTGTCTTGTTGATAGTTTGCCTTGTGCTTGCGTCCATTTTTAAGGATGTATGTGAGTCTCTGTAATTGGAAAACCAAGTAATTTATATAAGTGTTTTGGCTGTGCCACACACCTGCAGTGATTTTCATGATCAGAAGCTACTTATATGCAGAAAGACAGTATGTAACAGTTAATAATTATACTAGCATTAATGACATATTTTAGGAGAGAAAACAGACTGAAAACAGGGCACTTAAACTTCTTTGTCATTGTGATTATTTGGCTTGTGATGTTTAAATCAGATGTGTTTTGCTTGGCAGGCTGGCAGCTAAAAAGCAGGGGTTTCAGCTGTGCTCATTACAATGACAAACACGAAATTCTGAGCACGGTAAACGGAGTCAGAGGACTGATGAGCATTAGGTACCAGTCCACAGAACCAGAAAGCTGTTCCTTTCATGATAAGCCTTATGGTATGGAAAGCATTATAGAGAGGCAGTCTTTTGAAAAGTCCGACTCTTTACAAGGCGATTTGCACTGAGTAGAATTAGGAGCCTTTCCTGCATGGGGAACTGTTGGCAGCATTTCTGTGGATGAATAACAGGTGTCATCATCTCCCTTCCCTTTGTTGCTTTCTTTTTAAACCTCAATATTTATGGAACTGATACCCATTTGGTGTCTGTGAAATAGGTCAGTGCCAAAAACCTGTCCTCTTTAGTGTATCACAGCTGGTTTTGTTTCTCCTATTTAGGCAAAACCGTCCTGATGACACATAAACAGGTATCAAAACTGAGAGCTTAAACATCCGCAGAAGTGACTGAGAGGAGCAAGGCAAAAAATAGAAGGAAAACTATGCATGCTTGGTCTGTGTTGTTTTTTTTTTTAACCACTTTAGTCAAAGCACCTTACCTGCTGTTGTCAGACCCTGATGGGGATGTCGGGCAGGGCCAGCCATGACCAAGTGTGTGGACCAGCAGGTGAAGCTCAGCAGCACTGGTGTTGCTTTGCAGCAGAAGAGGCTGTGGGCAGAGCTGTTCAGTGCCTCTGCCCCAACCACAGGAAAAGCAACTACTGCACGGCTGTACCTTACAGGGATGGTAGCAGCAGGGAAGTGGTCCAGAAACCTTGAATCCTTGTGGAAAATGCTCTGGGATCTTTAATTCTCCTATGAATGGGAAGGGGGTGTGATAGGTGAATTCCTTTACAGCCCATTTTCACAAAGTATTTCAAGACCGAGAGAAGTCTGACAGGATTTGGAACTGATGACCTGAGATTTGGAAATCAAATTTTTAGCCCCTTAGGTTCTCTTCTGCTGAAAGCTGTGCTTCAACTATATTTGATTGAAGCTTGCTTCCATGTGGCAGCAAGCACAGATACTTTTTTTGAAATTTCAGCATAAGGAAGCTTTTTTTAATTCATTAAACTCGCTATTGGAAGAATTTGTTAAAATGGACCTCATTAGAGCATTTTTAGAGATCTTAAGCCTATATAACCCTATTCATGACAGTGGCCGGTACATTTGGAAGGAAAAAAAATCGATTTCCTCACTGAGTAGTGCTCTTTCAGCAAAGGGAACCATGCCACCTTGTGGAAAGTTTAAGTAATTGCCTTTCCCCAGTGTGTCAACTGCAAAGATTGTCGCACTGCATAGATGTCAGTTTTAGGGAAAGTGTGTCATGTAATTAATGTAATTCTTGTAAGAAGAGTGATTGATGCAACAACACAGTTAAGCATGCAGAACTGTCAAGAAACAGCAGATGTTTCTCTATACATCATGTACTTTAAGATGCAGCTTCATATCCTTGGTATCTTCGAGTAGATTGTCTGTGCAAGGCCATAAAAAAGAAGGGGAAGGGAAAGAAAGGGGAGAGTGATTACATCCGGCTTCTTGATTTCAGTAATTTATTTTGGTAGGAATTACTTGAAGAAATGGCTCATTGCACTTGACAAGGATCCTAATTCTGCATGTGAAACATGCACAACTGGAAATGAGTTTTGAATTGGTACTTCCCAGGAGGCAGATCATAACCTTCCTGGTTAATTTATAGAGCAAACTGCACCTTCCTAATTGAGTTTCCAGGGAGGTAAAGATGTTTTACCCGTCCTGGTCTGTAAATTCCTCTGGGCTCTCTCTTTTGACATTGTTGTAAATTATGATGGCTGAATGTAAAAGTATAGAAAGATGCTGAATTTTTTCTCATGGTTCTATAAAGAAACTGAGCCTCCTGGGAAACATCTCTGTCTCTAAAAATGGGACTAAAAATTGAGAGCTCATGTGACTCAATTTCTCCAAAATAATTTCAGAATTGGCTTTTTTGGCCTGATATTTGGGCTTGCCTTTGTTCTGTCCTTTAAAACATGGCTTCCTACAAAGGCTTATTGTAGTCTTTCAGTATAAAGCGCAAATTTTTGAATTCCCTGCCTAAATGCGTCTGTTCAGCAGGCCTTCACTTTTTAGCCTTGCCACTTTAGAGTAGTTTCAGCTATATATCAACATCTAAGAATAGGAAGAACGTGTTTCTACAAGCAGAAGTACTAGGCAGTTGCTCCGAAACTCTGTTTTATGCTTCAGAAACCAGTAAATGCTCAGGATTTTCTTTGAGGAGACTTTCCAAAAGGGGTGGAGGTAGGAGATGCTGATACCAGGTATTTGAATTTGATCGCTTACCTGTAGGTGAATGAAAACACAGTTGGAGACACAGAGAGTGATCTGTCAAAGAACTACAGATTACCTGGGCTTTAGGGATTAACCAGTTGGTCTTTTTGGAGTAATGTGAGGGGTGCTTCTGACAAACTGGCTGTCGTGAAAGTGGCCTGTAAATAGCACTGTCAAAATAATTTTACTGTTTGTACGCCAGAGAGTTTGTATCCATCTCTCTACTGCTTTTCTTGCTATGGAGACAGGTTAAGTGTGTTTTGGAAACATCTTGCATTTGCTTGTTTCTGGTCTTCTCCAGAAGCAAATGTCCTGGCCAGACGCTGGACCATTTGTAAATAATTAGCATGTCTCATTGGTGTTAAAATGAGTCTGATTAACCAGAGAGGAGGAGGTTTTGCCATTTATACTAGTTCCACAAAAGGATGATCTTTGCAAACAGGGAGTATTTCAGCATTTTCCAGCAGTTTCACAGCCCACCTCATTCTGCATATAATCTCATGAGCACATGAAACACTACAAAAAGTTGCAGTTCAATTAATTTCAATGAATGGACTTGAATCAGTTAATTAAATCTGAGGAGTTTATTCCATCCTAAGTCTCCTTATGGAGATAGATTAAATTTGAAAGGAGAATTTGGCTTCTTTAATAGCTTCTCATCCAAAAGGGTACTTCTGCTTTTTGAGTTGTTTTTTTTTTGCCTTGACTAGGCTTACTAGTCAAGTAACTGGTTCAACTAGTTCAAGTATTACCTTCCTTTGATGGTAAAAATCTCTTAACCTAAAATTTTGAGGCTTTTTGTTTGCTTGCTTAGCCATCTTGTAGTGCATTTATGGCAGGTGATTATGTCTTTTCTTCAGCTTAGGTTTATTAAAGTAAACAAGCCACGTGGTTTTAATTATTGATAATGAGGCTAGAAGGTTTGTTGCTGTCTCCTTATGAGTCCCTGTTTCCCTGGCTGTTGTTGCAGCTCTGTGTTTGCTGTCTTCAATTCTTAATCATGGCAGTTAGATTTGTTAGCTTGGTTGGAGTTTTTCCAGGGTCTCTCAGGGCAGCTTTAAAACATCCATATCTCTGTTGGAAAGCTCGTGACGCAGAATTTAATTTACTTTTTCAGCTCCTAAGTAGGTAATCAGTTCGGTTGCAACTTAAGCCATAATTACAGCCACTGTTTAGAAGTTTCAGGAGAAGGAGAGTTCTGATCTTCATCTCAACAATTTGAATAGCGCCTTGGACAGGAGGAGCAAGTTAGTTTGTTTTGGGTTTTTTTCAAAGTATCTTATTGCCAGTAGCTGAAAGCTTCTTGTGAACAGCAGAATGCTTGGATTTTAGGGATTAGCCTGAACAGTGTGTGCCTAGTTCTTTTTCCACTAAGCTACTGCCGATAGAAAATTTAGTGCATCTTTGGAGATACTGATTTTTGCATTGGTGAGACCGTGTGGAAGTAGCTTCACAAAATGCAGTAAAGCAGATTATACTCAGTGCTCACAGATCATCTTTAAATTATGTTCTTAAGTGTTTGAAATCAAAAGAACTATAGAGTAAGAGTTCAGTAGTTTTAAAAAATTGCTGCGTTTTCCTCTTGGCTTATCTTGGGCTTTCAGAGAGAATAACAGTGTGGGAATAAAATCTTCCTTTTTTTTTTTTTAAACAAACAAACCAACCCCCAACATAAACCCAGAATAAACATTATAGTGGAATTTGGGGTTGGGGTACTTTTCCTTGTTTCTTTCAAAACCGAAAAGGTACTCTTAGTTTCTTCCCACTCTCACCACCACAGTGGCTTTCAGAATGATGAGTTAAAACATAGATCTTCTGTTTGTAACATCAGTGAATAACCGCAAAGAGGTCAGTCTTGACAATTCCTATGGCATAGCAAAAGTTTATCTATCTTTCCATCCTTGCAGCTTCTGGGTAGCAATGGTGAGTGATGGTGACAACAGTTTCTAAACTGGTTGGTTGTTTCTGATTTTGGCTGTTTCCCATAAACTGTGTTAAGGTATCACCCCAGCTATGAAGATGCTGCAGGCAAATGATGCAAGTGCTTGAAAGCATTCTGCTTCAAAAGCAGTTTTAGAAATAGCAGACTAAAGCACTAAAATGTATCTCAACAATTTATTATTTTTTTGTTCAAAAAAAATGTCTTTAATGTTCTATATTAGAACTTTTGGAGAGTGTGTTTGCTTCTTATCTTTCTCTGATTGATATTTACTACTGTTGACGCCTATTCTGTCATTAGGTGATGTTACAAGTGATAAGGTCATAATGTGAGGTACCTCATAGTGCAGGTTTCCATCTAGAGGATATTTGCTTCCATCTTGTCCGTAAGTGTAGTTCTGCTTAATCAAATAAGAAAACATTCCAGAGCAGAAAAAGATGTAACATTTTCCCAAATCTAAGCTACAAATCTGAGTTATAATTCCAGAATTGTAGAACAGTTTGGGTTGGAAGGGACATTAAAGATCATATAGTGCCAGCCCCCCTGCCATGGACAGGGTCACTTCCCACTAGACCAGGTTGCTCAAAGCTCAGTTAAGTGACCTTAAACACTTCCAGGGATGAGGTATCCACAGCTTTTCTGGCAACCTGTTTCAGTGTCTCACCACCCTCACAGTGAAGAATTTCTTCCTAATATCCAATCTAAATTACCTTTTTTTCAGTTTAAAGCCATTACCCTTTGTCCTACCCTTTTTCCAAGGTAATATAGGGAATACAGGGATCTTCACTTTTCTTGTAAGCTCCCTTTAGGTACTGGAAGGCTGTAAGGTGTCCCTGGAACCTTCTCTTCTCCATATTTTAACAATTGTTACAATATATGTATGATACAAGCACCTATTTCTTGAGCCCTTCAAGATTTATAATTAGATCCTACAAAATGTTACATGTTTTCCATTCCTAGAAATCCCACATATCCTTGGGATCTAATTAGATGTAAAACTGTCATGCATGATCAGGACATGGGTGATTGAACAGCAGGAGACATAGAAGCAGAGGGATTTCACTTGTAGCCTTCCTTAAAAAATATATCACAAAGCCATTCCTCACATGTAAGAGAATGGAAACTGCTTTAAAAGTTACCTATATTTTCCAGATTTGTTATGCAATAATTACGTACTGAATTGTCAGTATTTGCTTTATTAAGATGTAGTGTACCAAAGGGGTTTGTGTTGAGTGCTGGATTTCTACAGGATTGGGAAAAGAGACAGGTCTGTTGACCAGGAACTGTTGTTAGAGTAGTAAGAACATTAATAGCGATTGCATAACAAGAGGATAAACGATGCATATGGGAACTGTGAGGGTTGCACTTTTCTCTTGAAGCAATTGCTGCTTTGTGAGCACCATGAGTAGCATGTTGCATGGGCAGTTTAGTTGCATGCTGAATGACCTCTCCTCACAGGCAGGTAGCTTCCTTCCCTTCCTGCCACCTAGGAAAGGTGGTGCTGGGGCCAGCACGCCCTGCCTCTGAAATCACAGTCACAGAGCACCCAGTGTGCTGGTGTTGCCTCTGAGAAACAAGAAGCCATTTACGGAGTTGAAACAGTGATGTTAAAATTGTAGCTACTCTCTCAGGAAGTGTTGGCCATGTTTGAGAAAACATGAATGTGCCTGATATTTTTTTATCTCTTCTTTTTTTTTTTAATGATCATAGAATCGTAGAATGCTGTTTCTTCCAGTGGTGTCTATTTGTGTTACATGACTAGGTCAAAGTGCCACTGTCATCCTCAACGCTGTTTCACATGGATATGCATGATGCATTTTTTTCTTGGCTGGGATCTGTGTATGGCATCTTGCTGTACACAACCATTTAACAAGCCATGGTTGTTGATCAGAACGTGGAATCATAGAATGGTTTGGATTGGAAGGGACCTTAAAGATGATCTAGTTCTAAGCCCCCTGCCACGAGGATCAGATTGCTCAAAGCCCCATCCAACCTGGCCTTAATTTAAATGTAGAGGAGTGGTGTTTTCCTGGTGTTTCTTAATGGCATGAGTCTACTTTTAAAGCTGTTCTGTCATCCAGTCCACATTAATTGGCAGTAGCTGGGACTGGCATCCAGGCATCTTGCTATTCCTTATGTCTGTAACAAAAACCAGAAGAACCTAGCATCTGCTCTGAGAGATTATTTCTTTTTCCTTTCCTCTGGAAGAATCTGTGCTTCCTGGCATTTTGATTTTTCATATTTTTAGTTGGTTTTCATCACAATTCATTCACTGTTTTGCGGTGCACCACACTGAGCCAGGAGTACTTTGTGTGTGATTGACGGAGTCCTCAAGAGTGGACAGAAACCAGTCTAAGAAGCAGTCTTCATTGTACTCATGTCCAACAGGCAGAAAGCTCCTGTTGCCTTTCTGCAGACCAATAGATCCAGTGCTCAGGCAGCTCCTAGTTTAGCTCAGCCACTGCTGATATTGCTGGCAGGCTTTCCCATCAGCTCACTGGTGTCTTTGCTAATATACTGCAGAGGTAATCACAGCTTGCAGGCTTTCATACTCATCACTGGAGACCAACCATTTCAACTCCAAACCAATATCCAGCCTCTGTCAGCTCCAGCTTTAGGATGGCCCATTGGTTGTGTACTGCCTTTTGAATGTCTGTTCATCATCTTGGTGCTACAAAATGAACTGATCAGATGATATTTTTGTATTTCTCTTCAATTATTTGCGTTACCTTGCAGTTCAGGGTGGCTGAGGGAAATAACCTGTTTTAGTCTGCAATGTCACAAAGCTTACCACTTCATTACATAGATTTTTAATGAGAAAAACTGAGTGTGTTTATATGTATGCATGTATATATGTAAAAATGTGTTACGTTATATATCATATATACACAGTTTGAAAACAGCGTAGTACAAGCTTACTGTATTATTTGTCTGTTACAGACTTACTGAAAGGTACATTTATGGAGGAAGTCAATTTAAGATTTAATTAAAATGGAACATTGTGTGAATAACAAAGCAATATTTAGGTAGCTTTAGCCAGCATGTATTTTGGTATATATATTTATTTTGGTATTAGTTCTACCTTTAAATTTCACTATGAAAAAACAGAACTTTTCCTTAGCAAAATTTCCTGCATTTCATCAAAGAGAAGAGGAAGTGAGAGGTAATACTTATCTCTAAAGAGGCTTAAATACAGGAGATGTGCAGTAATTCATAATGCTGTGTTGCCTCTATGTGGGCATGCATTATTCCATACGGTTGAAAGTGATCGCTCTGTGGTGCTGGAGGGAGGCAGTGTGACATTAAGACAACGTGAGCCCACAAACATGGTCTGCTAGGGCTCAAGATTTCTAGGCTAGGGGTGCATATTTATTTGAGTCTTTTACAAAGGCTGGGAATCAATCAACTTCATTGACTTTGGATCCTGTTGTAAACATAATTTCTGCAGAAACCACATTACTCTTAATGATGTTCCTTTTAAAGAGACATGAAATCCCAAATCCAGTGGAGCCAGAAGGTTTTTTTCTGTTGATTTAGCAAGGTCAGGAGTTCACCTAAAGACTTTTTTGGTGTGGTTTGGTTTGCTTTGTTTTGTGGTTTTTTAATTTTTTTTTTTTTAAGTTGGATGCAAGTATATTACCTTTGAAATTATCATCACAATATGACATAAAGTGCTTCTGGCTGCATTAGAAACACATTGATCACCCTGCAGAAAAACCCACATCAGAAAAATACCACTTCAGGGTTGAAGTTAAGAAGTGCAGAGCCTTTTTATTTTTTGTTAAGAAATGAATGCATGCGTTCTTTCATGCCCTGTAAACTCCTGCATGGCTTGTCTTTACTGACAAAGCATATGTGTGTGTTTGGGTCATTTTCATGTGTTGCAGAATAATGAAACCTGCATGAGTTATCCTAACAGTTCAGTTATTCTTCAGGATAGTTCCTAATTTGAGCATCATTACAGTTATCATTTTTTATTAGTTTCCAGTGAAAAGTATGACTGCCGTTTCTTCACTGAAGTAGTTTATTAATTTTACTGTATTAAAATGAAATCTAAACCACCCTTAGCTCAATGGAAAGTCCATAAATCCATCTTTTTAGAATGTAAAGTCAAAGTATCTGCAAACCATCTAAAATCAAAGCTCTTTCTTTACTGACAAGACTGGAGGAAAGAATAAAGCAATTTAAATTTCTTCAGACCTACATATAGCAAAAGAGTAATAGTAGAGAAATAATAGTGTCCATTCCATTTTTTGCTCAACTGACTAGATCTTTTACTTGATTCAGAAATGCAGTAATGAATAAGAAATTGGGATTCAAAAAGTCTTGAACCAGCACAATAGTCCTGCAGTGTTTTCTTTCCTTGAGAGAGAAGATTTGACCTCTGGCTGTAAGCCAGCAGAAACCATTGAGACAGAAGTGTTAAAACGAGAGAGGGACTTTTGTCTTCCTATGCATTGGAGTCTATGAGTCTGAAAAATGAGACTCTAGTTTCTTGGCAAATGAGTAAGGGACTGTGAGAGCACGAAGTTCAATATTGATCTCTGGAGAAGTAATTTGTTCTAAAGGTTATTTACAATATTTGTAAAGCCTTTGTATTTTATTAATTTATAATCCTCTGATTGAAATAGCAATTACAGGGTATTTCTGCATTTTATTGTGACCTGAGTATCTATGCTTATTTTTTGTACTTCATGCACATTTTCAGCAATTCAAATAATACAGCATGAGCTGCAACAGGAAGCTGGAAATGTTGAAAAATCTCATTAGCGTGTTTTTGATTCTCCATTGTTAATTTTTTGTAATTAGAATTTGCTATGTAACAACTGTCAGTATTTGAGAAAATGTGTGCATTGCTGTCTGTTCATGTCAGTTAAATGGAAGTGTTTGCTTGTTCATTGATTGCATGAGATCTTTTATTCTTTTATTATTCAGTTTAGCTTTGATCATCTCCAGTATTTTCATCTGGAATAAGTGCAAGCTTTCTTGATGTAGAGCAGGCAAATATACTGGGACATACTTCTTTCTCAGAATAGAGTGGCTCTATTTTATGATACTTGATCTTCCAAAGCATAAAATGTGATACTTTATTTTATTTTAAAACCGTCAAAGAAATGCAATTTCCAACATTGAGAAATGGTTAGCTGTGTGACCTACATGCTGTGTCTCAGGCACAAGCCTGCTCAGTGGTCTGTAACAGAAGGTCTTACTAAATACCGTAATGATTTACGTATGTCTGCAGGCAGATATGACTTTTAAAAGGAAAAAAAACAGAAAGGTAAACTACTGAAAACCATGTCCTGTAAGTTCAGAAATAGAGAAGAATTTAGTAGCAGGAATTTAAATTGCCAAGGGAAACATAGAATCATAGAATAGTTAGGGTTGGAAAGCACCTTAAGATCATCTAGTTCCAAACTCCCTGCCATGGGAAGGGTCTCCTCCCACTAAACACACTAATCATGATGTTAGCATACCTGACCCACAATAAAGGTAAAGGTAGCACATCAGCTCGTTTCCTCTGGTGAAAATTCCAAGTGTGACTATCTGCAGCTTTCAGGATTCAAACCCAAATTCTCTGTTCCTTGTGTGCTGACAGTCACAGGAGCTTTGCATATACAAGAATAGTGTTGAATTTTCAACACAAAAGGTAATGAAGAGCAAAGAAAGTAACCTTGGCAGAGTACAGTAACAGTGAGGATACTTTAATGTGGATGTTTATAGTGGCTACCAAAAGTTGTGTGATCTGAAAAACAATCGGCCCATGATTTTGTAATGTACATTAGGTGGTTGTTCTCAGACTAATATTCTAATACATTTTCTCCCTGTAATGGGATCTTTTCTACCCATGCTCTTATGATCCATCCAGTTTCCAATGCTACCCTGCCATCAGTCATACATAATTCATCTCTTGTTGTCTGCCTAGTAGGGGATTATATTTTCGTTGATTCCTTTGATTTTATTGTTTTTAATGTTACGTGCTAGGCAGTACATGAGAAACAGTTAGTGTGTGGCATTTGCTGACATGCAGAGAGCAGAGATTTTTCACGATTGCGTGTTCCTGTCAAAGCTCCTTCAGGAATTCCTCTTGGAAAATCTGCTGCAGAGCAGAACCCTACCATGTGGGAGAGGCTTTGCTATGCCAAAGAGCAGAAATGTGGTCCACAGTTCATTCATTCCTTCAGACCTACAGCTCCTCAGCTTTAGGCAATGCTTCAGATCAGAGCTGCACTGCGAGTGAGGTTTACATCTTTTTAGAGTTTGGATTACCGTTTATGAGTTTGGCTCTTTGGCTACAGATCATTAACCATTCTATGTTAATTGAATTTGCAGCCATGTGAATATCTGTTCCCCAGAACTGTAAAGCTGAGCAGTGATACCTGTATTTTCATTTCTGTTCACCCGCCTTTTTCATGGGGCAGTGTGTGATAAGGTGGCCTTTTTCCCCCTGTGTGTTTTCTTTACGCAGTGTCCTGTGTAGCTTGGCAGGAAATGCAGTGTCTCCAATCAAGATGAACATGCAAGACTGTTGATGTTTTTTCATTCACTTCTCTCCTACAGATGTTTTTTGTGGAAGTAACTTTCATCATCCCAGTCCCAAATAGCAGTAATCCAAATACAATACACAATTCTTGTATCTCTTATATCTCTGTTGGTGACATGGGCAGTGGGATTGAGTGCACCCTCAGCAAGTTTGCCAATGACACCAAGCTGTGTGATTCAGTTGATACATTGGAGGGAAGGAATGCCATCCAGAGGGATCTTGACACGCCTGTGAGGTGGGCTAATGCCAACCTCATGAAGTTTAACCATGCCAAGTGCAAAGTCCTACACCTGGGTTGGAACAATCCCAGGCTCAGCTACAGGTTGGATAGAGATGTGATTCAGAGCAGCCCTGAGGAGAAGGACTTGGGGCTGTTGGTAGATTAGAAACTGAACATGAGCCAGCAGTGTGTGCTTGCTGTCCGTAAAGCTAACCATATCCTGGGCTACATCAAGAGGAGCCTGACCAGCAGGTCAAGAGAGGTGATCCTGCCCCTCTACTCTGCTCTCATGAGACCTCACTTGGAGTACTGTGTGCAGTTCTGGTGTCCTCAACATAAAAAAGACATGGAACTGTTGGAACAAGTGCAGAGGAGGGCCACGAGAATGATCAGGATACTGGAGCATCTCCTGTATGAAGATAGGATGAGAAAGTTGGGGCTGTTCAGCCTGGAGAAGAGAAGGCTGCGTGGAGACCTCCTCACAGCCTTCCAGTATCTGAAGGGGTCCTATAGGGATGCTGGGGAGGGACTCTTCATTAGGGACTGTAGTGAGAGGACAGGGGGTAACAGATTCAAACTGAAACAAGGGAAGTTTAGATTGGATATGTGGAGGAAGAAACTGCTTACTGTAAGGGCTGTGAGGCACTGGAATGGGTTGCCCAGGGAAGGTATGAATGCTCCATTGCTGGCAGTGTTCAAGGGCAGGTTGTACAGAACCTTGGGTGACATGGCTTAGTGTGAGGTGTCCCTGCCCATGGCAGGGGGGTTGGAACTAGATGATCTTAAGGTCCTTTCCAACCCTAACTATTCTGTGATTGTACAATTCTTTTATCCTGTATTTATCAGCTTTCTTTGATTTTCTTCAAACCTGTTTTTCTTTGCCAGCTCTTGGAGGGATTCTGGGGACAGGCAGTTTCCCTTACCTTTATTTAGATATTGTTATTTAAATCATCCTATGTAGAGTTTTGATTTTAAGATAAAGCAGGTGGTCTGACCAGGCACAGGAAACTGTAGGATTTCATTTTGTAAGTTAATACTAATAACGTATAACACGATACAGGGGTTATTTGTTTATTCTCTGGCAGACAAAAGAAATTAGGTAGACTGCTGTAAGCCAAAAGCTGGCATCTGGGTTACTTTGACATTATGATGGACCAGTAATTACGATTTGCCAGTAATTATCTGTGGGCCTTGAGCGGAGGTATGTAACCAGCTGGCATTACCAGGATTGTCTGTTTATCTGAGCTCATAGATGAGAAGAGCTGCAGCCCTATTTTCAGTTTGGCTTGTTTTGACTAGATGTTAGTTCCAGCAGAAAAGAAGGTTCAATGAGCAAAGTTCTTTCAAGTCAAAGGAAGCACTTAGTCTCTTGGCTAATAAAAATCGCTGGTAGGAACCAGGGAACGATGATTCGTGTGTGAGAGAATTAGGCAATTCTGCTGTTGTGGCTATCTCAGCTAGCCCTGTGTAAGAATTGGGTCATACCTGATGAGAGACAGCAGGTGGTTTGTTTCTGCTGGGTTTTGTGCTCTTTTGTTATAAAGAGATCCTCCGAGTCAAATAAGGGGGGGAAAAACCCACCAACAAAAAAACATGGAGTGGATCTCATGTGATACAGTTGCTGACAATATACAGAGGGGTGCAGACCTGTGTGCGCATACTTCCACTGTTCTTCCACCCCATGACTGTGTGTATAAATACTTCTGTTACACTCAGGATGAATGCGTGGTGTGTATTGCATGTTACTCTGAGTCGTATTTTCTGGAGCTGAAATCTGCATGAAGGACTTCATCACTTATGAATCATGCCATCGCGTGTATTCAGTTTACCAAGAAGTAGAAGGGTTTTGGTCTTTGCATGTATTTTGAGCAAAAGAATGTATCTTATGTTTGTACTCAGGTACATGTGTTGTCTCATGAGTGGGGTGTTGGGTCTGTCTGGCTTCTATTGAAGAGGGTTTTTTGTTTGCAGTGAGTCTTTGGGATATCTCTATGTTTTGATGAAGCTGTTAGAAGCACTTTATTTGGCTTACAGTAAGGGCTTGTAAAACACAAGCAAAAGTTTGATGAGTACCAGAGGCCCATAGGGTTTCAGACATCTGTCTGGCTTGGAAGCACCAAGGAGTGGAATCAGGGAAGGAAACCAAGCCCTTCACAAGAGGGGAATGCTGGGATGGACAAAAGCATATCATTCAGCTCACTCCACTATCATGACAGTGGACTGGGAAGGGAAAGAAATAGAGTGGATGTCACCATTGGATAATTTTAAACATAGAAAGAAATGGCCAGGAAAAGATACCAACAGTTCACTATATTTACTAATAAGAGATTTACCTCTTGTCAGCTCAAACTGATTGTCTTTCATGAGGTTTTTGCCTTCTTAAGGTATACTCTGTGCATTGTATCTTTGTGTTCAGAAAGCAGCTAACACGTTGCAGACAGGGTTGAGATACAAAGAATAATGAGGAAACAGTACACTTCATATATTTAGTTCTTCACCTCTTTTAAAATGATGTAGAAAATGTTTCTCTCTGCTGGTATGCTTTTATTCAGTTTAATATTCAAATACTTGTGAAAAAACCTCTTCTGGCACAGGTAAAAATCTGTGTTTTAAAAGCTTACGAAGATAAATATTTAATCTCCTAATGGGCATCACAGTACTTCCAGCAAGACTCAAGAGTATTTAATGTGCCAGAAACAATTCTACCATCTTGAGATAAATGACCTTAATAATTGCTAAAAAAAGTATTTTACTACCTCTTGTAGCCCTGAAAGAAGAGCATCCCTGAGTGTTGACCTCTCCTTTGTTTCCTTTTTCACTTTCTCCTTCATCTCCCTTTAAAATCTGAAGGCCAGCACTTTTGTGGGTTTCCAGAAGAGCTGGGTCAGGAAGCAGCAATGCAGGAGAATTTGAATATTGGTTTCCTTCTTTGCAAAGCAAAGGAAATATATCAGTAATACATCCACAAAAAAAAAAAAAAAAAAAAAGTTATCTGTAGGCATGAGAGGCTTTAATTTCTTACCCATACTCACATAGGGTTTCACACAATTTGTAGTGTGCATGTGCTGTCTGATGCCTTAGATGAGATACATCATTAGCAACTCTGAGTAGGTACCAGAGGTAGAGGTACAAGAGGCAGGCTCTTAGGCTGAGTTTTCTGTTCAGCAAAGTAGGCTGGATGGGTGCATTGTGCAAGCTGAAAGAAGGCTGAAAAAGGAGAGAATTTTTAGAGGAAAGGAGGGAGAGACACATCAGTCTTCTTACCCACTGGTGAACTTTATTCCTCCCTTGGTTTGCCAAAGTTGGCATATTTTGCATATTTAAAATACCTTGGTGTTTTAGGTCTTGGTTCGAAAACAGCATTTCGCAAATGGCTCTCCAGTGATGGTGTGTGAGCTTGATCTACTCACTGACTTCACAATGGTTTTTAGAAGGCAGCAAATGAATATTCAGTGTCAGCTTTTGAGCTCACAAGCTGATATATTTACTGCATCTCAAGAAGAATGATTAATTGGTAACTCTAGCATGGACCTGCTGCTGCTGCTCCTGGGCTGTGTGCCTGTGTGATAGAGTCCTGCTGGAGGCAGTGGAGCTCCCAACAGCCACCAGTTTCAGCATAACTTCAGGCAATTCCCAGGATCATTGCCTGCTTTCCCAAGCACCAGCAGGATGCTCTTGACAGCAATGAAAGCACTGTGGGACAAGGCAACAGTGCCGAACAATGAGTGTTGGTCTTTGCAAAATCAAAGTTGTGATGAATACCTATCAGGGAACTGGATTAACTGAAACAATTGCAAGTCAGTTTGCCAGAAGAGCATAGCATTCCAGGACAGCATAACATTTTAGAAGAGATGTGTGAATAACACTGAAGCAAGCAGGGGTACTAAGGACTGAGAAGTAACTGACATCAATACTTGATCCATCTTGGCAAGGGGAGGCTTGGGATGGAAGAACGGAGATATTATAGGATGGCAGGGTTTCAGTTATTAATTGTAAATTGTACTTTTGGAACTTGTACCTGCTCACTTCTCTACCTCTGTAGACATCTTCACAGTTAGCAAAAGAGGATTTGGATGTAAAAGTGAGTGCAGCTTCATGTCACTGCTGGTGCAATCACTGACTCAAGCAGAGTCACAGGGAAACCCAGATTGGTGTGGCCTGTGCTTTTGAAATGTATGTGATGAACAGATGCCTTCTTTTAAGATGATCGTGTGGGATTTGATTTGGCAGCATTTGATGGTGGTGTCTGTTGCCATAGTAAATACCTAGAAGATAGCAGGAATTTGATATCATTCAGGAAATATTATTGCTGAACCTTTAGGAGCCATCTTACATGTTTGGTGTGTCTGTTAAGGACGTACAGCAGTCAGTCTGTTGTGCATCCACCCATCACTTTTGGCACATTGCCATTTGAGAGTTGGATACCCATATTGTTCTCTTGGGGAAGCCTTGGTCTTGTAGACAAGCTCCTATTTACTTAGTGTGAGGTCTGTATGTCACCCATCATAAAGCCTGAGAGCAAATGTGCAAAGTTTTGTCCAGAATTAGTTTTTTATTCTCTAGTAAATGTAGGGTAGAGTTAGTGCCATTCCGTTTCTCCCATTTAGTTTTGTTTGCAAAAAGCACCGTATGTGCAAAGTAATGTTGCCTTGGCTTGTTCTGCTAACCAAGTAGTCTGGTTGGCTAAACATTTTTTCGCTAAAAAAAATGTGTAATTAGGTTGGTTTATTTTAAAGGTCATTTTTAATTTCTTCTAGAAAAAAAAACTGCTTTCCTCTTATGATAGCTGATCTTTTTGTTAATGCTTTGAGTTTGGTTATTGTTCGCTACCTTCATTAAACTTACTGCAGAAATGATTACTGCAATCCAGGAAAAAAATTCTGTTTTCTGGTTAAAAACCAGGCAGTGCGTGTGAATCTCACAACAGACATAATCCACTACAATTTTCTTTCTTTTCAATTAGAGCTCTAGATCTAGCTAAAATGTCACTTCTACTATATCTGTAGTTATGCTTTTTCCTTTATTTCTCTGTGTTTGTATCTGTCATACTATTTACTGCTCCCTTGTTTCCTCTGTTATATTAAAAAAAGCATTTTTATTGTAAATCATTACTGTTACTACCATGGATATCTTTCTTGGCACGTCGTGTGTTCTTCTTTGTTCCTTCAAATGTTTTCATCTTGACATTCTCAAATTATATTTTAATTACGTATTCTTGAGCACAAGAATAAGTAAAGGCCTCATCTACAAGGCCTTGATTTTGTTCCTCTTCTAGCTAGGGGTCTTTAACCTTAACTGTCTGTAGTTTCTGTTGCATGACTTGATTTCCATAGCTGGATACAGCAGCGTGTTGTGTACTCCAGTACATCTTCAGATATTTTCTGGTTTCTTTTCAGTGCTTTGCTGTGCGATCCCTCGGCTGGGTGGAAATGGCAGAAGAAGATCTAGCTCCTGGAAAAAGCAGTGTTGCTGTGAACAACTGCATCAGACAGCTCTCTTACTGTAAAAACGACATCAGAGACACTGTTGGCATTTGGGGAGAGGTAAGAACAGGGTGAACTACTTCTGTTGCAACATCCCTCTCATGTAAGAAAATATCTTGAGAGAACAACCCTGTAGGCAAGTATGTCCAGCCTCTGTGTCTGGGATTTCCCTAACCCAGCTGGCACTGCCAAGAAATGTAAAAAGGGCTCAAGAAAAGTGCTGCCATTTTTGTTCTAAACTGGTTAGGACAGCAGCCCAAAGATTGCACCTTCATGTTTATGTCTGTGCTAGTATACACCTGTGGAATTACAGTGTTGGGTTCAGGCAAGCCAGAATCAGTGGAGGTCTTCCTCCTGTCTGAATGTTTGAAAGTGATGCTTTGGAACAGCATTTTCAGATGTTTCAGTGACAAAAGGGCTTTAAGGAAACCCAGATTGGTGTGGCCTGTGCTTCTGAAATGTGTGTGAAGACTGAAACTGATGGACAGATGCCTTATTTTAAGATGATTATTTTGTCAGTTTTTCAGAGGGATGCTAATTTCATGTTATCAGTCTGTCTGTTGATTCCTCTCCAGTAACTCTTGAATCTGTTCACCAGTGTCATTCAGTTTTGAAGGATGCCAAATTCTCACACGTTGAGGGAAAAGCAGAGAGCCTAGCTCTCCTCTTTCTTGGTTTGCTGATGGGTCATTGCACCTTCATCAACTGAACCATGCAAGCTCTGTGCTTCTTTCTGATTTGACAGGAAAGACAGGATAATGCTGTGTGAGCTCAGGGGAAAACATGATGAAGGAAGCTTGAGGTATTGTGGTGTCAGAAATAGATGTCTAAAGTAGATGAAGTGGAAAGTGTGTGTGGGATCAGTAAGTGAAACAAGAAGAAAGGAAAAGGTAGGGTTATAGAGGTGGGATGTATAGGGGACATAGAAGACAAATCCATACAAAAGCATCATTATTTGATTGCTCAGCCACTCAGACTTCATCCAAATCTTATTCTCTGCCTCTCTCCTGGCATGTTTTAAGGAGGTTAGACTAATGTGGATTTTACTACACACAGTTTGAATGCCAGAGTGAGGTAAGAGTGAATGTTGGAACCTTCACTTTTGTGATCTAAGTGAAATGGCACTGCCAGACAGAAGAGGAATTAAAAGAAAGACTTACTATTTCAGTAAAAATTTTAGGAAAACTGTCCTTCAGTTTCCCAAGTTATCGTTGCAGTCCAAGGCTTGAGTCAGTGTCTTGGTTGCAGCCACAACAGTGCAGAGACACTTTAGAGGAGGAACTGAGAGAAAAACTACCTGTTTAAAAATTAAAACTATGTTTTGAGGAACACATTTGGAGTGTCTGTTTAAAGTCATTTCAGAAGGGGTTTTCTATGTAAGAAATACATATTGTACATATAAATGAATAAGTTAACATTGATCTTCTTTATCCTTCTGGGAGCAGTTTTGTTTAGTTAATACAGCTAGACAAGCAATTAGCAATGTGTCATGGATGTACATAGACTTACTGCTGACCCTGGGTTGAGAAAAACCCAATGTCTTTACATGCTTAAAGTACATTGGGTTTTCGTCCATTTTTTCAGCTGAAAGGACTTTGATCAATTTGAAGTACATCTTTTACCTTGAAACTGTGTGCTTTGTTTTGGTTTAAGAGTCAACGTTCACGTTTTTCCATCTGTCTCTCTGATAGTCCCATTGTTCTGCGTTGGAAACACAAGTTTTCAAACCAAGCTGGTGAAAAGTTTTGGTCTTCTTGAATGGAAGTTTTAATTAAGAATGCTGTTCATTAAAAAATATGAAATGTTGTCCTGAACCCAGGACAGTAGGCCTGACAGAACAATGTGTTACTGTGCTTCAATAGATGACCCCTGAAATAAATTGTCTTCTTGATTTTTAAAAGGATTCATTACAACCAACCACATTTTTCTGCTGGCAGTGCAGTGCTTCAAGAATGATTGGAAGAGACATGTTTTAGATAGGAATCTGAAAAAAGTATGCTTGTCACTGACATAGCAGGAATCTATTATGAATCTAGAACTGATGACTACAGAGACAGTTTTAAGATTGGCTGAAGATTTATTTTAGCTAGAATGTAATGAAAGTGAAATTTGGGCTGGGACCATCCCCAAGTTTTCATGATTTAAAAACACAAAAAAACCCACATGCTGGGTAAAATCCTGAACCTGCTGCAGAAGCTTTGTCACTGGCTTTAATGTTGGAGTTTCAAGAAATTCAAGAAATTCCCTGTAAATTCCTATATTCCATGGTTCTGCAGTAAAATCTAAAAAGAAAAACTTAACTGTTTGTGTTGCTACTTTGCCATTCGTTATGTTCATGTATACTTCAAATTCACTTACATGAAAAAGGATCATTATTGCCATCAACCTATATGCCACAATTTATAGCACTTCTCTGAAATACTGTTGGGGTTGAGCCTGCCTTCCTTTATTCACTTTCTCCACGTTGCTCTTCTCTTTTCTCATCATGGACCATCAGGCCTCTGCAGCTCTCCAGGAGTCTGAGACACTGAGGCCCATGTTCAAGCCCCCATTCTGTCTGAATCATTTCTTCCTGCCCTATGCAGTGTTTTTATCTCTATAATAGCTTTTGCATAATAAGGCAACAAAACTTAGCAAAACATATTGCTTCTGACTGTGGCCAAGCTATCCCTTGAGCATTGCAAGGATAATTTCCTGTGATTAATGTTGCTTATCTGCCTATTCTCCAATCTTTTCTAGCTAAGTTGTATTCAGTTTTATTACCCTCATCCCAGTGTATTTTGCATGATGAACAGATTTTACCTTCTTTTAATAATTTCCTTCTGGAACAAATACATAAGTAGAAATGGGTCCAAAAAACAATCTTTGTGACACTTGGTAACATTCTTCACAAAATCTGTTTACTGCTTCAGTTCCCCAAGCAAATTTCTCACCCTTTTTCTTTGTGATGACTGTTTTCTGTTTGGTTTCCTTCATCATCCTGGCTTGCCTTGTGTCATTCTCGCTTTTGCTTATCACCTATGTTTCTGAATGTCACAGGCATCTCAATGCTGCTGATTCACCCCATTTCAGTGCATGGTTATAGCAGCTACATCTGTTTTGGCTTTTCTAGGAGCAGCCCATGTATCCAGCCTTGTATCTCAGCCACAGCTGTACTTTTTCCATTAGGCAAAATGTTTTTGTGTTGGCATTGCATAACCAACCCACGTCCTCTGCCTCTCCCATACCCCCTCTTGGCACTTGCACTGCCAGTTCTGTGTCACTGTTCCCTTTTGAATCCCTGTTAGGAGATTTGGGGGTGAGAGAGGTGATCAGTAGTGACTGCCCCTTACTGTCTAGCCTGGAAGCCCTGGAAGCAAGCCCTCCCAGGGTGATGTGAATGTATGTCTTAGACACAAAATTAGAGGTCATTAAGACCTGAGCCACTGTAACCAAGCGGGAAGAGGGTTTCTATATCGCTGAGGTGATGAAAAAGGTTGTTGTTGAAGCATTTGTCAGTAGGAAGTCAGACCCTTTCCGTTCTTCACATTCATTTGTAGATTCTGGCACAATGGAGAGGAAATAAATTACTCTATATTTAGCTGATAGCTTCCACCTTCTTATCAGCAGGAGCTTGTCTTACCTTTCAGCAATAGGTCTAGATGATTTCTATGGGATTTTGTGTTCTGTGGAGTGGATGTACAGTCTTTGAGAAGAGAGCTATTAGATGTGATAAAAGAGGTATCAGACCTTCTTCAAATACTAGGCATAGGAGGAAGATTAACATTTGTGAATTAGCATCAAAAGGAAAATTGCCTCTAAATTTGTTTCCTCGAAGGGGAAAAAGCATGCGCCTTCTTGCATGCCAGAATACTTAGGGAGAAATCCTGGCTCCCGGATTCTGCAGTGGCAGAATTCACATTAGTGTTTTAATGCTAGGGTTTTCCCCTTTAATTAATATTTCTTCAAAGAGTATTTTATAAATGCTTTGACATGTACAAATTGCTGTCTGTTCCCATGACCCATTGGTTAAAGTTTATGGAAAAAAAGCACGTTGTTTGAAGGAAGAAACTCTGCCTCAAGAGTACAGGTTTTCATGTAAGCTGTTACTGTTGAGGCAGTCCTTGACTTCTCATACATTCAGAAAAATTTACTGGAGAGCAGATAAATGCATAATTTGTGGAATAACTTGGGGTCGAATGAGTCAAACAGTTGCATTTAAAAGATGTGAAAGCTTTTTGTGCTTGAGATAATTTAAAAATACAGTAGTAGCAAGACATCATCTTGGATCTTTCTCACACCAGAAGTAAATGAACTTGTTTTCAGTTGGTCTTGGAACAAATGAAAACTTTGAGTAAATTAAGCAAGTCTAAGCAGCATAGGCATAACACACACTGATCTGTCAGTTTAAGAGGGGGATGTAATGCGTAACTGTACTTTGTTTGGAGTTGCAGGGCAAAGACATGTACCTTATACTGGAAAATGACATGCTGAACCTGATCGATCCCATGGACCGCACAGTTCTTCATTCGCAGCCCATAGTGAGCATCAGAGTTTGGGGTGTGGGGCGTGACAACGGCCGGTGAGTATTCACTCTCCTTATCCCTCTTGGTTTGATGCTATTTCTGGCTGCTGATAGAGAATACACATACACCTGGAGCAAATACAGACCTATTCTTTTGTTTGAGTAATTGTGTCCCAAGGGCTATGAAGAGGTAGGCAATTTTTCCTTTTGCTTACTGGCATTACTTTTTTTAATCTTACGCTTTTCATAATGTACCACTTACATGCTGTTTTGATAAGCCTGTATTGAGCAAAACTATCAGATTGATTCATCCAGGTGCATAAAACTACACATGCAACTTTATTCTTTTTTAGAGATTTATATAATACTTTTTAATGTAAAACTATGTGTTTAAATAAGTCACATAGTATGTTTCTTCTGGCTATGTGAAAGCATGTCTTCCCGCTGATCCAAGTTAAATGTGCTATTTTGACTCTATGCATGTTTTCCACTTTCTTGAGATATTTGATTTGACAGAGAAAAAAATAAGATTGAGGGGAAAAGTAATGTTTTTAAGCCATGACTGTTACTTAAAGTTCTTAAGGTAAGACAATTCTGAAGAGTGTACAGACAGCTGTTTGTCCCTGAAACCTGACTGCCTGTGAGCTGAAGTTCTTCCCTGCCACAGGTTGCTACCATGGGTGTACGGAAATATCCTTCCAGCTCTGGAGGCAGTCTTTCCTTAGTCTTCATGACCCATCATCTTTTGGTAACATCCTTCTTTGTCATATAACACTGCTGTGGGAACAGAGTTGTGAAGGTGACTGATTTCAGAGCTGGACAGCAAACTTCTCCCTGTCCCATTGAGTATTTTGATGCATCAAAACCAATCCCATTCACATTGAGTAATTCTATGTTCTTTGTGCAGTAGCCATCTTGATACTTGGATAGTAAGAGTTGAATAATGTTAATGAGCTGCTGTGTTTTGTGTCCATGTTTGATTATTGCGATATTTGCAGTAATAAGGTCTGGGGTATTTCTTTGTCTCTGACTTTTGATGGGAAATGCCATTTCAGACCTGAAAAATCTTTCCCAGTAAAGGATTTTCTGACACTTCTCTAACGTCTCACACACACACACCCCTGCCAAGTTTTTTATTATCTCTGGCGAAATTTCCAAAAGGAAAGGTGACCCAATTCCATCTTTTAATATTTTTACTTCTAGAAATGACTGATGGTTCATTTTGGTGTTTTTCACTGTATTTCCCCTCCATTGGTGGAGATTTTTAAGAGATCTAAAAGGGACAAATACAGTTTTAAATGGTGGGAAGTAAAAAAAAATTAACTTCTTATGAATAAACCCTTGCAGTGTTTTGTTTGCCTTGGAAAATGAGTGCATTGCACATTTTCCTTCAGGTCAGATTTTGTAGTAGCTTGTTTTGGTCAGGAACTAGAGCATCTTAAGGGCACCTAAATGTGACGCAGCTTTACAAGATAAAGGAAGTCAGCTTTGCTCTTTGTTAATTGTTTTGGAGTATTTATAGTTCTTTTTTTCCAATATTTACATTTATTTGGAAAATAAAATCATTCCATTGTGTTGTTTATAAAGTATGTGACTCGCATTTCTCCAGGCTGGGTACCTTCTGCTCCTGAAGACAGAACTGGTGATAGAAATATCCATGCTGAAAGGGGACATCAGAGTTTGACAAATGTGCCTTTTGCAATCATGTGGCACCAAGAATGTTGTAAGCTTTTGATGAAATGTACTGGGGGGTGGGAGGCAATAGCAAACGCTCCTAGAGGAATATAAGCCCTGTCAGTAGGACAGAAGTCGGTGGGAAAGGTTGTGTGTGCAGAAGTCATTCTGTCTGCTCTAACCTGTGGATCTGCTGTGGTATCCCACAACTTTTACCTAAAGCTGTGTACCAGGAAATGGAATCTCTGATCCTTCTCCTACCCATTTTCGTGCCATATCTGGGGACCGAAGATGAATTCCAGTTCTGTTGACACTTCTGCAGAAACTCATGTCTCTATTAAGGAAAAAAAAATAGTTAAGGAGCATGTAGGAGAAGTACAGTTCCAAGTTTAAAAACAAACCAACCAACCCCAAATGAACCCAGTGCTCTTCCTTTTGATCATAAAAGGTAGAAGCTTCCCCTACTGTTTTCCAGAAAATAGGTGGGTTTTTGTTTTGTTTTTTCTTTTTGTAACACTGACAATACAGAGAACCAGGCAGAGCAAATAAACTGATCTTTTCTCATCTTTCTACCATCAGAATAGGGAGCTTGCCTTTCTGTGTTGAAAGTGAGCCTTTCTTGTTGCTAGAGAATATGACTTGTCTTGATTGGTTGCTGTAAATAACAGCAAGAAATGTTTATTTTAGCTTTAATATATAAACAGTCAGTACCAGCCTTAATATTTTATTTGCTGGCACAGTAATATTCTTAGCCACTTCTACCAAAATCTGCTTTTTTATCAGAAGTTTGACTTCAGAGCTTTCCTTTTCTTAGCCCTTCTCAACTATTTTCATAAGTGCTTCTACAGAAATTTTGTGTCCAGTATGTAAGGGCTGGAGCCCACTCTTTTTGAAATTTAACTTTATTGACCCATTAGAAAAATAAAAGAAAGGCTAGGAAAAGAGTTAGTCGTTACTTGTAACTGAACTCACGCTGAATGTGATGATATATAGCAGAAGATCCAAAAGACATGCAGAAAGAACAAATCTATGATTGAGTAATCCAGATGTACAATGTGTTTTGGGCATAGAGAAGTTTAGTACAGGAAACATGCTTTGAAGGGCAGTATAAATGATGTAGTGTTTTGCTGAAGAAGTACTAACACACAAGAAAGAAAGCCCATTGTGACAGCAGAGCCCAAGCTGAGAAAACCATGTTGTTGAGCTGGAAATTGTATGGCATCCCTTTTCATGTATACATTAGCATGCAGTCCTTAGGCTCATCCTGGTAAGATTACCTATTGGTTCTGAGGTGGGAAACACCATAGTCACTCACTGATTACAAAAGGAGCTTTCCATGAGTTTGTCAGCATCAGAGAAAAGTGAGGTGATCACATTGTTGCTTGGATGGATTAATTGGCCAGGAAGTTGATGAAACCATGGTTCCTGTGTTGAAGCTCTACCAGAAGTTGTTGCACATAGATTTTGTTGATTAGTTGCATCTTCTGGCACAAGAGTATGTATAATAATTGGATTTATTGTGAAAGACAGTGTATCAATTCTAAAATATTGTAGGAATGTGTATTTCCCTCTTATTTTGAACTAACAAAACCCCAGCACTATCTGCAGGCCCTCCTTTTTAACTCTGTTTTGCTTATAAATTTGTTATTTGGGTAGCTTTTGCTTTGGAAGATGAAGAGGTTTTCTAATGACACCTGTCCAGATGATTTTCTAAGATATACTGTAATGAAAGATTGATGGAAATAGAGAGATCTGCTGATAAAAGTTTAATCTGAGGATGTTTCTACTAACCCACCTCAGGCAGAAACATCCTTCAGGAGGTTGTAATCACTCTCTTCATATGTTACACTATTATCCTGACCTCTACAGTTCTGTGATAAGTGAAGGCTTCATTGTTATGTTGTCTTAGACTGTGTGGTGATTCTGTGTTTTGAAAGGTAGCATCGCTTCGTTTCAATTAATCAGTCAATAGAATATGTTTGGCTTTAAGAAGCACCCTCATAAGATCGCAAACAAAAACAGGTTCCCACAAATTGTTGGTTATGTATGTATATATGAGTACATATATATCTAGACTGAGCTCCTATGTTTGATATATATATGGGCATTAAAAGAAAATAAATATACTGCATCTGTCCAGCTGTTTGACAGACTTGATTTCTTAGGTGATACTGTGTGATTTTTAGAAGTAAAAGCTGCTGTACTCTGTAGAGTTGTCTTCCCTTGCTGTACCGAAAGCAGAGCCATAATGATTCATTTAGTATTATGTGTAAATAAGAAAAGTCCTCACACTTGTTTAAATAGTTTGATTTCAAGATCAGTAGGGTCATTCTCACTTGGAGGGTTGGTGGTATCACAGATGTATTAGTGACCAACTGTCAGTGCTGTGTTTGCTTCTCTAACAAGCCATCCATGAGATGTTTTTTTCTGGGCTTTAAAATCATGTTGTAAGGTAGAGCCTACTGAAGCTATAAAAGGGTTGTTCTTTTCTTTTGTGAGCTGCAGGACTGTACATTAGTCATTCCTCTTGTTAGGTTTTGTCTCCCCTTCTCGACGGGTGGTGCATGCCCTTTGCTTTCTGCGCAGCTCTCTAACAAGGAAGGGAGAAAAGGCAGTGGCCCATCAATTTTGCAAAAGAGTTTCCATTAGCACATTTCCCTCAATCCTGCTTAATCTTCTTGCTCTTCCACCAGTTCAAAGTCTGCCTCAGCTTTTAAAACATCTACAGGACTTTAATTGCCTAAAAGGGCATGATTTCTTCTCTCCTGGTGTCTCCATACAAAAGTATATTTCAGCTGAAAAATTCAGTGGCTAAACTGCACTAGCTGTCCAGGAGGGCTGTGTATGGTTCAGGAGACAGCTTTGATGGAGCTGAATATAGAACTGGTTACTGGATGTTGTGGGTATGTGGCATGCTGGATGAAACATGTATCATGTGTCTTTGTTCATCTGCCACCTGGTGCAGCTTCATCTGTGTAGTTCATGTGTTTCCCTGGTAGGCTTAGGAGGAAGCGTGGTTGTTGCTGGGTTTTAAGTAGTGGAGAGGCAGATTCTCTGATATTGGGGTTTTTTGATTATGAGGCTCTCTGACTAGACAGTGTGAAAGGGTTACACTCCCTCCTCTTCCCTGATAATGGCCGTTTTGCCAGGTGGTTGGGTGGAGGATCTCTTTATTTCATTGTCTGCTTTGAACTGCTGCTGGTTTTCTGCTGCCTAGACATCAGGGAATAAAATGAGGCTGGGAATCAAAGAGGGAAGAAAGGCAGAGAGAACAACTGGATTAAAGAAAAGTAGGACAGTGCATGTGTGGAAGATGAAGCTCAAGCCACCTCTAAAAGGGAGAGCAAACAGCTAAATGAATAGACACCCCAAGTCAGGTAGACATAATCTTGTAAGGCTGGCAGAGAGGAAAGGCCTAACAACAAAACAGAAATCACCTGAGCTGTTCTTTTGGGAGATGTTAAGACAAAACCTGAGAACTTTTGGGGTAATGTGAGTGAAAAAATGGGACAAATCTGGAAAATTAGGAGGAAATGGTGTAAAGTGGTGACTCAGATTCCTCTGAATATGGGCTATTAAAAGTAAGATACTCTTTTGCTACTATCTTGTTTCAACAGCTAAATAAAAATACCTGATTTCAGGGGTAACATCTGCACTGTCCATTGACTTCAGGAGGATCTCTGTATATCCAGTGTCTTTTAGAACCATGCAGATTTAGGAACCTTTCTCTAGACACCCAGAATTAGAAATTTTCATGCTGCATCAGGTGAAATGTTTTTTTCTTACTTCTGAGTGTGTGTCAAGTTAAGAGTGGTAGGCATGTATCTGAGTGAGGACTGGTTTGCTAGAGGACAAAAAAGGGGTGAGTGGAGAGTCTGGCAGCTGTGCTGCAGGTCAAGTGGGGTTATTATTGTATTTCCCTGCTGAGATTGTGTTCTTACAGGTGTGACCTGTCTGGAGCTCCAGTACCTGCCTGTCACATGGACATGAGATATTGGAAGGGATAGCTAGCCTTAATTAGTTATTTAGACAAGCTAAGAAAGTACAGGCAATAAATTTGGGTTTGGTAGTTGGGATATCCTGTTGTATCTGTAATTTATTATTCCTCTTTTCAGAAAATATTTTGTGTACAAGCAACACAACATCAGGCTTCAGTGATGCAGTGTGGCTTATAGCTGCATCGGTCAGGGGAGGTGTTTAAGGTCTCTCTGGATTGCCTTCCCTTTGAGGTGATGATTGAATGTGCTCTAAGATTGAGTCTTTTCTCTGATTCCATGAGAGAAGCTTATCAGGCTGTGCAAGTTAATGAATAATAAACTTTCTTTCCTGCGTTAAAGAGACATGGTCAAGAAAAGTGGGAAATAAAAGAATTTAAAGCTGATATAGTTTTTGCACCTGCTTTTCTGAAAAGATAACACCCTCTAAAGATTGTGCAATTCCAGCTGAACTCTTCCAACTCTGAGATGCCATTAATCAATATTGCCTATTTCCCTTGGTTCCTGTAACCTTGGAATAAGGGCAAAACATACTGTGAGGAATCACGTAAATGGGGCATAGGACTGGAGGAAAAGGATTTTTTTACTGGCTTTCCTGTTCCATATTCTTAGATGTTTTTTTTAGAGTAATCTTTTGCTTTCTCATTTTCCCTAAGCCAACTTCCTCTGAGTATACTTTTCTGTATATTTTGGTAACATTTTCCTTCTCACTAAGAAATAGTTTAGGTGATTATTTACACAAAACTTCCCATTTATATCCATAAGGCGTGACATTATTGTTCGCAAGTGCAGCATGTTCTAGGACGGGGTAATGAAACAGTACAGCTGTGAAAGGGGAAATCCAGTCAAGCTCAGAGAATTAATGTGTTTTCAAGCAAATGTGGTTAAGTGAGTGCAAAAAGCTCTGTGTGTGCATTCATACTTTGATTAATGAAACTGACTTGTTTTAGTTTCAGGATTTAACATGAAAGATGTGGTAGATTGCAGTTGCATTGAAATAGACCTGTATTAACTTGAAATCAGCACACACAGTTTTGCACCAGTGAATGGTTCTGTATCAATAGTGGCTTCAACTGTGTCAGGGCAACATCCCTCTGTCTTTCTGCTTAATGCCACTGATGAGATGGAAAAATGATTAGATGTGACAGGGAGGAATTTTTCTGTGTTACAGATGGGGCTTGTGAGCATCTCAGGTGTTCATGAACAGTGGATTCACCCTTTGACAGCAGCTGAGAAAAAAGGATATGCTTAGGGAGAATTTTGGCCATAGGTACTTGGTCACCTTCGAGAAGCTTAAATGCAGAAACAAAGCTGAAAAGCATAGCAGCAGTAGAGTAGCATGAGTGCAGAGAAGTCTCATGGAACAAAGGAATTGGGACAAACACAGAAGAGAATTGTAAGGATTTTTGTGAGATTGTGGGACACAATGGAGAACCCCATGAAGGAGAGCTTAGGGTAGTGCTGAGGCATTTGCTTGTAAAGAAGTGGGGAATATGGCAGGAGGCTTCCCTCTGTATTAGGAAGAACAGCCAACCAACTGTTTAAAATATGTCAGTTGCTCTGCTAGCAGCTTGAGCATAGCAATGAATGCTTAGTCACCTTAAACAGAATCCTGTTTATGTATTTTATTGTAGAATGTCTTTATTATTCTATATGTATTTTCAGAAAATAATGGGAAGTATTGCATAATTTGGGAATTGTATGTTGTGTTTCTTCTGGGAGGAAGGCTTTTTTTTAAATAGCACTTGGAATTGTTCGACTGTAAAGCTTTCAGTTACAAGAAGTGGTATGTCTAGGCCTGGACTACAAATAACCACTGTGATGTAGTCATTGTCCTAATTAATAAAGATATGACATATTGACTGAGTCCCTGGCTTAAAGACTTTATACAGGTCTGTGCTAGAAAATTTCCATATATTCCCTGTGATTCCAGCTATTAAACTCAAACCACTTAAGGATATAACTAGGGTAATCTGTCAGCTTAAGTGGCTATTGCACAGGTCCCTGGAGATGTCTGTGAAAGTATCTGTGGCTCAGGAGAACTACTGCCTGCTGATTTGGGGTGAAAATCTGATGGGTTTTTCTGTGTTACTCCTTTTACTGTATGTTAATTAAGCAGATACTACATCCAGGCTGTATTCCTGTACTTAGCTGCTGCTTTAACTCAATGGCAAGATAGTGATGAAGTGGTGTAAAAAGCAGCTGCTCTGTGACTGTGAATAGAGAACATGTCCCTCCCAGGCTCTCCACAGCCCTCCTTGTTTTCAACACCCAGTTACAAGCTTTGGTCTTAAGTGACAATCAGAGGTGGTTTTAACTTATTTACTTAGCCTGGTCATGCACCTGGGTGCAAACACAGTCTGTTGCTTCCTTTCAGCAGAGGCTATGCTAACAAAAAGTAGCATTCTCCTCCCAGACCAGTCAGGGTTGATTGAAGGTGCCTGCCTTTCACCACCTTCATCTTCAGCAGCACTGAACTTAATCTCTTAGTTTCACATCTTTCAGATGATATGTCAACTGTAGGGACTGTGTATAGAAGGAACCACCTGTGGAATGAAACTTCACAAGAGAATTATGTTTTGACAGCCTTCCTAAGGTTGTCCAATAATGTCAATTCAGTAACACTTTTCTTAAAAACAAATACAAAGCTTTACTGTATTCTTTCAGCCTTATCTCAAGACATTATCTAGCATAAGTTCTCTGTAGCAGATGAAAGAAAACTAAATTAGCCCACTAGTGATTTCACTTTGCTAGTCTAATGTATATTGATGCTGTTCAGTTACTAATAAGGAGGGCATAATAAAAACCTTCCAAAGAGCCACAGAGAGCATAGACCACTGAAGGAAAGAGCAGTGTTTTAAGAAAAACTGTGCTGACAATGCTTACAAGCACCATGCTGGCTGAGGTGTTCCATACAGCTCTTTGTTACTGTGATTATAGTATGTTTATATGGGCAGTAGCAGACTTTTCTGTTGTGTAGTGGCTTACTTGTAAAGGTCAATCTCTTATAAGTCATGTATTTACTAAGCTTATTGTTTTCTATTGTAAGCAAAAATTTGACTTCCTAAAAATTACTACTATACTGGGCAAATAATTTCTGAAAAAGAAATTCACAGGCAACAATTCACTGTGCAGTGGAAAAGGTTTCATTCAGTTCTGTGTTATTCTACTTAATGGAATGTGGACATTAACAGCTTTCTGATTTAAAGAATCAAAAAGCAAAAATGCACCCAGAAAATGACCTGTCTCTAGCTCTTCTTCCTGTCCAAGCAGTTGATGCCTGTACTCTACCTGCAGGTTAGAGGGAGGTATCTAGTGTCACTCGTGCAGGAAAGGAGGCCGCTAACCCAGGAAGCTGGGAAACAGTAACAGAAAAAAAAAAGAAAACAATAAAAAAGGAGGAAGAGGACAATTAAAAGCAAGGGGCTTCCTCCTAAATCCGTTGTCTTCACCCAGAACCACTTTGCTGTCCTGAAGGGAGCTGTTGAGGAACCACATTCCCACGAGGAACAACCGGCTGATGCACTGGTAAAGAAGATCACTACTGGTGCTGCAGGAAAAAGCAGCAGGCCATAGTAGTAGGGGACTGTACTCTGAAAGGGACAGAAGCACCCATCTGTCAGCCTGACCCACGCTTAAGGGTGGTTTGTTGCCTACCAGGGGCTCAGATCAGGGATGCTGCAGAGAAGCTGCCTGCTCTAGTCAGTCCCACTATTACCCACTTCTAGTGATCCATGTGGGTGCTACT
>JASSUY010042353.1:0-27684 GCA_032466535.1 Forpus xanthops
ACAAACCTCATTGCTCTATTATCCACTCTGTGCAATGTTTATTCTTTACACTTTCATCTAGTCTTGAGCATAAGTTATATGCTACCAAAAGTAGCTTTTATGTATATATTAAGATAGTATAGGAAGGCTTCATTTATTTGCATGTATGTTTATTTATTTAAAACCAAGTCCTGCCTAAAAACATCAGCTTTATGAATGGCTTTCCAATCTACATGAATATTTCAAAACTCATTGAGTCAAACTTTGCAAGGGAATGGATTTATCTTGGAGCAGCCATGAAGAGCAGGATGCAAATAGCATTTGCTAAACAAAGCAAAAATCAACAGTGCTGATTCTGACTCTACGGCAAAGCCCAGTGGGATATGCTACAGCTGGGAGAAAGACAGCAGGAATGCCGGAATACCTTGGAGGCTGCTTCACAAAACATTCCTGGGTGCTTTTTTGTTAGGATGGTGTGAGCTGACCCTTTTTTGTAGGATGGTGTGTGCTGACCCATTTCCCACAAGCAGACCTGAGCATGGAAGGCCAAAGGGTTGGGATTTTGACTTTTTGATTCTTGTAAGCCATGGAAGGATAGCTAGGTAGAGTCATTTGTGTTGCTTTTGTAGTACTTTGCTGCGTACCAGCTTCACAAAGCATGAGGAAAAAGGATGCAGGTGGAAGAGAGTAGTATGTTGCCTCACTTCCAGGCTCAGCTGCTGCCTAGGTTCCATTTATTGTCAAATATCCACATAAAAAAGTGCATCTATCTGGCAACCCGCAGGAGGGCTGTGAACTGTTGAATCCTGATTGCCACTAAGGTCTTTTTTGCTGGCAGACTTCTTGTTATTTCACTTGTCGCTTTTATGTGTCTTGCTGAGGAATGCTAAGTAATGTGTCCTCCACACCCAGTTTATGAACACATCTTTGATCAGTGGCATGCTTCAATCTCACCTTGCAGCATGGTTCAGCTCAGTCTTTTCCTTCTCTGTTTTCTGAATCAGCGTGTGCTGGGGTTGTCAAGCCAGGCATGTGCTCACTGCTCAAATCTAAATTCAATTCCTCAAATCTAAATTCCCCATTTGTACAGGGATTTCCCAACACCAAAGGTTTAAGTCAGTTTAATAAGAATACATCCTTATGAATTCCTGTTTGCAAGACGAGGAAAGCTTTTCAGGGTTTCTGTGCTTCATGTAATAAGGATTTGGTTTGTAATATGTACACTCAAAATGAATGGCAATAATGCGTTTCTGAACAAGAAGTGTGGTAATGTGTTTGCCAGACTTTTACTGCTTGGGCGGGATTGTGTCTGAGATCAAACTACCTCCCTAAACATTGCTGCATGTGAGCTACGTCCTTCAGTTCCTCTAACAGTCAGTGGCACTTAAGGCTCACTTTGGTTACCCTGATGTAGGTACTTAGTCCTCTTTCAGTCATATACAGTGTCCTACCTGCTCTCAAACTGTGGCTAAGGCAGTCCAGCCCTGTGTAGCCCCGTAACATATCTGCAGGCTGGGAACAGGGGTCCTGTGCATTCAGCAGCTTCTCCAGTGGCACTGGGCTCTATGTGTGGGCATCTCAACCCAGCCTGGGTCAATGGAAGCAGTCATTTCACCAGTAAGTGCCATTTAGTTACCAAGAATTGCATGTTTAGTGCCTCACTGGGGTGTTTGGGACAGCCACATGGATTTGGCAAGTGTAACCCATTGCAGTGACCTTCCTTCTGGAGTGGCAGATGGAGGCCAAATGGGACACTGTGGACTGTATCGATTAGCACCAGATATCCATGCTGAGGTTACTGGATCACATCCTGCTCCGTACTCAGACCTCTGCCTTCACAGCATGGTTTCATCTGCTTTATGACACATCTGTATCACTTTCCAGTCTCCACTGATTCCATCTCTGTTAATTGCAATGGGAGCTTAGAATCCCAGCCAACATCCCATGTGCTCTAATCTTGAACTGGATCTCATCCTTGCTTCCAGGAATAGAAACTGCAGACATGTCCTCATAAGAAAGGAAGAGGGATCCTTCCGTAACCTAGAAGGAAGTAGCCCTGCTGGAGTGTCTGATACCGCCAGTGGTGGGCACAGGTTTAACGTCTAGGTTGCTGTCTCAGGACACTGGAGGTAGCAGAGCCAGCATGCTCATAGTGCGGCATGGCGCCGAGTGCCACAGGCATCAGCAGCATAGCCATTCTGGTGGTCATGGTGGTTAATCCTGCCCTGAGGAGGGGTTATTAACTCCAGTATAACACCATACCCATCTGGAGATACCATTTCTAGCTCCACAGCCAGCACAGTTGGAGCTACTTACACGTGCCCAAAACAATCAGAGACTTATTTATGCATGGGACAATCCAAGCACATCATCCTCCATCACCTCCTCACCTCTCCCACAGATCCTCACTGCCACTCTGAACAAACTCTTGTCATTTAAGAAGATGGAAACTCAAGGGAATCTAATACAGAAGCCAGGCATAAATTAAAGATGCTTTGAGTTATTATGACTGCAGGTGGTTTCGGTGCTTCCAGACACAAGCTCAGTTTCACATGAGAGCCTGCAGTTTATTACACTGGAAGAACAAACTGTTTCTATGGCACTGACTTTCTAGACAAATATTTGTTTCTGTGATGTGCAAGGTGAAGGATGTCGTAGGAAAGAATACTTTTGTTTCAGTGCCAGTCTCTAATGCTTCTCAGCCAGATTGCAGAAGCTGCACCAGAGGAGTTTTTATCAAACCCTCTTTTGCATGAGAAATCATTATTCACACAAACTAATTTCAGCAGCCTATGATTTCCTGTTATTCCAGTTGCAGTATTTCTCTATTTGAAACAGCCTCACTATTGGGTTTGGTTTACTACTTATCACAAGGTAGTTCTGATAACGTGTTCAGCTCAAAAACATAAAACATAAGAAGAGCAAGAAACTTCACTGAGGTTCCCAGCAGATGGATTTTGGACCTGTCTACGTCACATGATGGGGGAGCTTAAATACTGGTCTCATGCACATCTGATACAGAGAAGATTGATAATTTCTGTAGAAAATAGGACACCATATTCCAAAGCTGGAATGTGGAACATTCCACAAAATGCTCTTTCTCAGCTCCTGATTATTCATTGTCAGCACTTCCTGTCTCTTCTGTACTAGGCTGAATACATTTTCTCCTGTATTTTCCCCTGCTTTTACTCACTCGTAGGACCAGAGAATCTCTGGTTTGTTATTTATGGACCACGAGTATCTGGAGATGAATCTTGGATCATAGTTTCACACTTTGTGACTGAATTGCTTTCCATTTTCAAGTAGATGTGCATGAATCATCAATGATGTTTGTATGAAGGATTAACCAGGGGCAGTGCAAAGGGTATTATGCCAGAAGAAGTTTTCACCATCATCCTGGAGTCATACTTTGGAACAAACTGGTCAGTCATCTCGCCTGCTTGGCATCGTACACAAGCTTAAGCAGGGAAGTGAGGAATTGCTTACTTGTTTGGTACTGGAAGGAGAATTAGTGGTGGCAAAATGTACATGTGCATGTTGGATTGCTCAGGATAACTCAGATGCTGGGAAGACGGCCCCAAATGTTTGCTCCTCATTGCTTGCTTCTTAGTTTATTTTATATACCCCATGCTAATATGTCCTTGTCCACAGCTGCATAAGGGCACCAGTGTTAGCCAGTATGAGGGTCTGTTTCTAAAATAAGAAGAAATACATGTGGTTATCCCTATAAATAACACTTAGATGACTTCCCACACCACACATCTGAGGTTTTTGAGCACTAACTGAATTCTTTGCTCTAATCACTATAAAATTGTTTGCAAAACTAACCCCAGTGCCTCTTATATTACAGGCTATACACTGTCCATGCAAATGGGTGATTTAGCCTCTAATATCACCCCCAGTATGTAATGAGAGCTTGCAGGGGTTTTCTCTCTCTGCCTGGTGAGGAGAGGCTGTTTCTGGTATTCCTCTTGTGCTCTCCTTGATGGCTTCTAGAAATGATTCCTGGCAATATCTTTTGTTTGTACATCCACCTGTGTTTTTCTTATCTGAATCCCGTTCTTTTCAAGGCAGGACTGGGAACAGGAGGTTAAAGGAAAATCTGTTGCTGATGTGATAAGGTTGCTAAATAATCCCAAAAAGCTTTAATTTGGAGGAACTGCGAGAAAATTATGACAACCAAGAGCTGCTGATGCTCCCCCAGGACAATGCAGGATTCTTTCATGTTGAAGACAGAGGGGTTATTTTTGTCTTTCTGCATATCTGAAGAAAAGCAGCAGAACCTCTGATAGTGAGGTCATTTTTTTCACACACAAATGTCCCAGCAGATGGAAATGAAGTCGGTGGGATTTTGATTCTGTAAGAATTAAATAAAAGCTTATTATGGACTTTGGAACATGGCCCAGTTGCTGGAAGCCCAACGAGATTTCCTCCAGCCATAAATTGCGTGATAGGGTAATTTACCAGGGCTTTCCCATCCCTTACTACAAAGCCAGTGACATTAGAACATTAAAGTAAGTAACATTAAAACTTCAATCTCTTCCTGAACTCTGATTTTAAGGGAAAAGAAAGCAAAAATGATGATTTTTTGGCTCCAAACCTCTCGCTGTGCCAGGATGCCCTTTTGTTCCCCTTCTGCATGCCACCTCCTCTGTTCTAGGGAGCTTGCTCCCTTCTCACATGCTTTCTGGTGTAAGTCCTCAGTGACTTGCCTCCTGGAAGAACATCCTTGGGTCCCCCTATGCAGGAGGTTCATCCTCATCATTACCAAGCCAGGACCACTGTTCTCTCAGGCAGGGGCCAGTTTGGAGGGACATCCCTGCCTGTGATGTGTAATAGCTACAAATATGTCTCAAGCTCTCCCTAGCAAGGGAAAAGCTGTGTCCAAGGAGGCTGTTTTCTGCTCTGTGCCCAGCTCCCAGCAGTATGGATACCCTCCTGCTTGATGCTGGCTTTCCTTATGTATCAGCCTTCCCAGCAAATATACCTGCAGTAGGCTCAGATACCCCAGATATGTAGATACTCAAGCCATACAGAGGACCAGGGGAAGAGCTGGATGCCTGCAAGAAAAGGACTGAAAGGCTTTGGAGACGCTGATGCTCTTGCAGGGGTTCATGTCTCTCTGCTCCCCTCCAGCAGGGTTATAGCCCTACAGGTCTGTGCTGCTCAGCAGTTTGCTCCTACCTTTTGCTGCCACGAGCATGTATATATCACAGCAGCCCTAGCTTGTGCTCTTGTACCTTTGCCAAGGTAATTAGTACAATGCACATTTTGAGAGAGTTATTTCTCTCTCTGGAGCAGCCTGCCAATGCCACGGCATGCACAGCGCTGTCTGCTTGCCTTCAAGTGCTTTATCAGACCAGTTTGGGTTTGTTTAAGGAAAGTGCTGAGGAAGGCAAGGAATTAATGAAGGGCTGTCAGGCTTCTCATACAGTGCCCCTTGAGTTCCCCAGGGAAGAGGCTGAGGCTCCCAGTGCCTCTGGAGGACTTGATTTCCTCCAGCCCTGGCGTCTCTACCCCAGTGACCATCCAGTTGCAGTGCTGTCAACTCCAGCATTTCCAAGCCTCTCAGTAAAGCCCCCAAATCTTGAGGGTTGTGACAAAAGAGGAGGAAGGTGAAAATCAGTTTGTGTGCATCCCTCCCCAAAACTGTGGGACTAATATTTATTACATTAAAGCAAGTTTCTTCATAGCTACCTGTAAGAGCTGAATCCTGGTTGTGGATCCAGTATCTCCACTAAGTTTCCAGGTGTTTTTCCTTCACTATCCAGACATATAGTGGCTTTTTGCTTAAATACACCATTTTTAATGGCCTTTCTTATACACCACTTCCACCATTGGGCTTCAGGTAGGAGTTGCTGCATTGAACCATGTACACAAGGTTGTTCCCATTAAATAGGCATGCAGCCCTGCTCTAAATGCAAATGATTCTCTGGCATGAGGTTATCTTATTTTCTTTTGATCATGGCAGTCATCCAGCATGGCACAAAAGAGGACTGGCTCATCTGCTTTGCAAGAAAAAGAAAGATTTCTGATTCACTTGAATCACTGAGTTTCATTATAATGGTGCAGATTTCAGTAGAGTTCTTCCAGGTCAATATGGATCAGGTGCAGACCAACACCTCAGTATTTAAATTATTTATCAAGCACACTGGCTCTTCAGGGCTAAAAAAACATTGCTCCTTTCACCCTCAAGTGTTGACTTGGTTCACATAACCTCCAGGGCAGCCGGCTGGCTTTGAGATATAAATAACTTAAGTCATTTCTTATGGTTCTCCCCCCTTGCTCTGTTGTTGCTACAGTGCAGTCTTTCAGCTAGATCTTCAATCTGTTTATAATGGCTGGCTCTGTCCACTGAAATGCTTTATTGAGGTTGATTGATTCAGGGTTTAAGAAAACTGTAGGGGAAAATCGTTTCAGTATCAGTGAAGTATGTGAAAGAATGATCTACACCATGGACTAGAGATAAGAGACAAAAATGCATCATCTCTATATGAGACAATAGAGGCAGAAAGGCCTGTTAACTGTGAGCAAGATGGGTTTGCTAAAACCATGGACCAGCCTCAGCAGTAAATCTGGCACTTAGCAAGATTGGTATTGAAGTCTGAAGAAGGGCTGGCACATCTGTACAGAGAGGGCATGAAGCATCAGCTAGACATGAGGGATCACCAACAGATGTGTTTTATGACTGTGTTCACTTAATGCAGTGCTGGATCTGTTTTTCCCATGACTGGAGGAGCCCTACATTGTCCAAGGGACTGTCTTGCTCTCTGCAGCACCGGGAGGATGCATCCTGAGTGTTTTAGCTCAAACTTGGCAAATGTTCTGCGTCCTGCTTGTCCTGTAGCTAGGTGTCCTGAGAAATCTGATTATAAATGCTGAAAACCAGGGCAGGACTGGTGTTAGCCACAGGCAAAATAGGCAGTTACATTTGCGCAGCAAAATCACTTGCAGAAGTGAGAAAGGGAGAGGTTTTCCTTGTGCCTCTGCAGCAGCAGCAGCAGGTCCATGTGCAGCACATGAAGGCCCTTCTGCAGAGGTGGAATGACTCCCAGACATCATCCCTGTTGCTCCTGGAGGTGCAGAGCCCAGCAAAACCTGCAGATGTATCCTACCTCTGCCTGATAGCTGTATGGGGCTCCTTGTCCTACTTTTCACCCCAAGGATGCTTATTGAGCTGTTCCTCCCCAAGTCCATGCAGGTGTCCAGTGGCTCCCCAGTTGCCCAAGAAACATTCCTATATAGCTGTCATCTCTTGCACAATGTTGAGATCATGGGTTTTGTTCCAAACCAGCCTGATGTCACTTGTACTCTGTGGATATAGGGTATGGCTCATGAAAGCTCCTCTTATCACTTGCATAGGAAAGGATGGAAGGGTTCCTGTTAGGGCAATATAGCTGCTCCTCTGGCTAAACACGCAAAAGCAGGCAGAGGGAGGCCAGGATATCTGCATGAGTCAGAGTAGGATCAACAGCACCAGGTTATCATGCAGAATTCCAATTTGTGTAGGATAGGGTCAATCCTCAGATCTGGGTTTACACATCATGGTAGAGCTTGCCTGTTTGAAAACTTACTGGGACAAGTCTTTGTCATAGGTTCAGCAGTAGCAGTTATTTTTCTCCTTCTTAGCAGCTGGTGCAGTGCTGTGGTTTTGACTTTTGGCCTGGGAACAGTGCTGATAACACCGATGTTTTCAGTTGCTGCTCAGTAATATTTACTCTGACCAAGGACTTTCTGAGGCTCATGCTCTGCCAGGAAGGAGGGGAAGCCAGGAGGAAGCAGAGACAGGGCACCTGACCCAAACTGACCAAAGAGGTATTCCATACCACAGCACGTCATGCCCACTATATAAGCTGGGAGCAGTTACCCGGAAGGGTTAGATCACTGCTCGGTCAGGCTGGGTATTGGTCAGCGGGTGGTGAGCGGTTGTATTCTCTTCCCTTGTTACTTCCCTTGTCATTATTATTACTGGTGGTAGCAGCAGTGGTTTGTGTTATACCTTAGTTACTGGACTGTTCTTACCTCAAGCCATGGGAGTTACACTCTTTCAATTCTCCTTCCCAGTCCTCCAGGTGCTGGGGGGAGGAAAGGGGAGAGTGAGTGAGGAACTGCGTGGCTGAAAGGACAGCTGGGTTTAAATCACAACAGTCTTAAACAAGAGTTTCTCCTTCTTCTCCCTCCCCCTTTCTCACCTTCTTGTCTGAGACAGGTCCAAGGGTCACATGTCTTTTTTCTTGCTCTCCATTAGGCTCTGTGGGTATCCCCCTTTCTATGATGAAAATGACTCCAAACTCTTTGAGCAGATCCTTAAGGCAGAGTATGAGTTCGACTCTCCATATTGGGATGACATCTCTGAATCTGGTAAGAAGCTACTGCTCATTTAATTGCAACAACCGTACATGCATGTATGCCTGTTGCAGATATACTCCTCTGGACATGAGAATGCACCATCCACCATCTGTGGAGCTTCTTTTAACTGAAAACTATTGAGAATGTACATTTCTTTCAGCTGAAATAGTTTTGCAGGAGAACAAATTAAGTACCATTTTGTCCAGCCCCACACAAAGCACTAAACATAGCTGGAATAGAAGATGAAGATAGCAGAAGACTGCCAAGAAGACAAAGCAGTTTAATTTCTCCATCATATCCAAATAAAACCAGGTGGTTTTTGTGTCATTAATAATAAGGTGGCAAACTAGTCTGGATCTGTTACTGACACTGCACTGTAGGTCCAAAGTGAGTTTGCAGTATATACAGCAAAGAACCCAAGAAATTAATGGCTTCCAAATGAAGCAGGTAAGCACATTCAGAAACTGGGATTGCCATCTGCACGGTTGGATCCAGATAGTTGCCCATGTGCTTGCCCAGTTCCCTACCCAGTGCAGAAGACATGTAGCCAGTATCTTAAAGGGACCATCAAGAAATCTGGAGAGGGACTTGTTTTACAAGGGTCTATGGGGACAGGACAATGGCAAAGGCTTTAAACTGACAGAGGGTAGGTTTAAATTAGATATTAGGAAGAAATTCTAACTATGAGGGTGCTGAGGCACTGGCACAGGTTGCCCAGAAAGAATATGTCCGCCCCATCCCTGGCGGTGTTCAAGGTCAGGTTGGATGGGATTTGGAGCAACCTGCTCTAGTGGAAGGTGTCCCTGCCTGTGGTAGGGGGTTGCAGCTGAAGAGCTTTAACGTCCCTTCCAACACAAACCATTCTATGATTCTATGAACCCATTGTGCCTTCCTGTCCTGGCTCTAGTCTGGCAGAGAGGCAGATATACCAGCCCATTACTGGCAAATGCACCTATACAGGCTTCTGGGTCCAGCATGGCTCACTATCTACCAGCATCACTGTCTATAAGTGGCATGTCCAGCATTGCACCCTGCATGAGCCAGTGATGTGCTGTGTGGTCTCCAAGAGGTCATGTAAGCTCAGTGCCCTTGCTTTGTCCAACCCCCGGGAATGTCTGTCATTTCATGCAGAAGAAATGAATTCTAGAAATACTTTATCATATAGAAATATCCCTAAAAATCAGTTTTCTGATGCATTTATACTACTGATTAAGGCAGGGGAGATATAAAAAGAAGTGTTTCATTATAAAGAAGATTATATATCCTGTTATCTCTGCACAGAACAACATTTCATGCTGCTTGCATCTGTTGTCCAGATATCGCTGTGATGGATTGCCTAAAATTATATGTGATGAGAAGTGTTTTTAAGCCCATAAGGGATTTCACAGAAAATATGAAGGTCTGCTGGCAGACCCTTTTGTATATTGGGGCAAAGTCCATCACCTTAATCAGCACAAAGATTTTCCTCCCATATTTGGCTTTGCTGTGGCTCTTTCAGCTGCTCTCTCCTTAAACTACTGGATGCATGCCATGCTGCAATCTTCCTTCCTTCCATTAGAGTGTCGATTAAAAACACACTACCTCATGCTCAAGGGAGTCCATTTTCCTCAGTAACTCGTTTCTAAATCTGCAGCATGTTCTTGCAGCTGCCAATGCGTGTGATTGCTTGGAGTGAGCAATGAAAAGTGCCTCTTATTGTGGTGCTCTCCTTGCCTTTCCCACTCTTTACAAGCATCTCCAACAGCTGTGGACATATTCAGACCACAAAGATGGTCAGAGGCAGTTGGCTGACCAGGGAGCTGGGAGCTGGCATTCTTGTACTCTGCTGACTCTGTATTATGTGTTATCCATCCCACTCCTAAATATACCTGCAGGCATAGATGCCTTTAGCTTTCATCTGCAATACTAAATAGCTTGGATTTTGTCCTCAGTCACTTCGGTTATATCTATGCTAATAAATGACAAATGACTCAGGACTATTTCCTGGTGCTGTGGCCAGATGGCACTTGGTAGCCTGATCAGTGCTGTTGGCTGGTCACAAGGCAGCAGAACTGGGCACCAAACCTATTGCCTTAAGTTATTCTCTTTTTTTTACAGCTAAAGACTTCATTCGGAATTTGATGGAGAAGGACCCTAATAAAAGATACACCTGTGAGCAAGCAGCACGGCACCCTTGGTAAGCAGTAGTCTGCTGTGTGAAAGAAAACCTTCAGAGCAGATGGCATCATTCTACGTTCATGGACAGAAGTGATTTTTCTGTCACGTGCTATGCTAACCTCTACTAAATAACTCTGGGTTTTTATTCTTGCAACCCCCAACTTTGTCCTCCAGATTTTCCTGGAAAACCACAATGGATTTTAATCTCATGCACCAACCTGTTGAGTCTCTCTACCACAATTCAGTGAAATGCTGAATTACCTATGTTGACTATAGTGGAGCAGTGGGATATGCCAAAATGGTTGAACTGAGAAATCACATTTTGGGGCAAAAGGTCAAAGTCTGCAGATGTGCAGCAATCTGGGTATCAACGTGCTCCTGAGGTCCTTGCTAAAGTAATATCAGAGCACCTAAGAGCACCTCATGAAGCAGGAAGTCCTCATCTGTGCTTCACATGTGATAGTATACCTCCTCCTTGCAGCAAGGGGCTGGTTTCACATGCTGAATGGGAGAGAGAGGAAACACTAAAGGGGGATAAGCTGAGTCTGAATTGAGCATAGCTATGCTATCTCTCTTCAGGGACTACAGAAAAGTACGTGGTCTGACTGTATTTGTAATTTAGGCCTTAACTAAGTGATTTAAATCAGATGGTGCCTTTGCACATGGATGACTTCACCGAAGTTACCCAAGGATTATATAGCTGAAGAGTGGCTCACGTACTTTTAACAAACCCTGAGTGACTTAGTATCACCCCACACTACCAACTGCACCTGGAAATGGGCTCTGAATGCAAGTCTTTCAGAGGGGGATCATTACATATGGAGCTTGATATTATTTTGGTTTTTATAATAGTGGCAACAGAAAGGAATCAATGGCATGACATTTTTACCCCAGGTGTGCATTAGACTGTGTTTTTATGTTATCACAATTACCACAAATACCATTTCCTTTCTGAAGCTTCTGGAGCACTGGCTGGATATGAGCATTAGACTGTGCATTTGCAGGGCAACGGGTTTTGTTTAGTGTCCATAGCCTCTCAGAAAAGCAACTGGACCAGAGTCATAACTGGCTCTACAGCCTGATGGACCTCAAAACCATACTGATGATGCAGTTTGAGCACAGGGATAAGCCTCAAGTAGTGTAGCTGAGTATGAAGTGCATGGTAAGAAAAGCACAGGCATAGCTGTCTAAGATACCACTGCTTTCTGCTGGGATTTGGAGGCATTCATTTGGAGGATGGAGTCTGCATCCGTTTGAGGCTGGGGAGATTTGTCAGCAGGGCTCTCATCATCTCTGCTTCCTTAGCTGACGTGGGTTTTGGACACACTCCTCAAACTTTCTGTCCATGAAGGAACAGAACTTGGTACCCAGCTTAAAATGGTGTTAAATTTCAAAGCAGAGTAAACCTTAACGGCTGTAGCTCCAGAAAAAGTACTTAGGTTTGGCTTCTCTCTCTGACACTCACTGGTTTGTCTTGTCTTGTTGCTGCTTTCAGTCCTGGAACTAGATGTAAAGTAAATCCCTTCACAGGTTTTTACCATTCTGGCCTGCTGACGAATTGCCCCATCATTAATTAATGATTTGACACTCATGAAGGTGTTCAGTAAGTAATGACTACACAAGTGGTAGAAATACAGTGAAATGGCACTGATTTCTTCATAGTGGGAATGATGTACCACAGTCTGACTGCGGACTGTCACTGTGATTACAAATTAGGCTGAAGATAAGATTTAGGCTCAACCTTTAGCAGTTAAAAAGTTTTAGGAAAGGCTTGTGATGCAGAATGCAATGTAAGTCATTAAGAAAAGGAAGGTCCTTGCTTTTCATCCCTTATACCAATATCAATGAGAAACAAAAAAAGATGGTTTTAGCAGCATCAGTGCTTGGCATCAATGCAAATGAGAGATGAGAAGTGAACACCTGGGCCTGCCCTTTTCCAGTGTCCCATCAATAACTGCATTGTCTGTGTGACAAAAAAAGAAATTTGGGAAATGAAATCCAGGTTTCATGAGATGAAACAAAAAAAAAAGCCTAACCCCAACAGCTGAAGACGTTTCTAAATAATACTGACCTGAGCCTCAGGAAATTAAACAAGTTACAACAGTCAGTATTAGAAACGCAGAATAAACAATGGGAATGCAACTCCCAGCAGAGAATGAGGTGACCATTTGTAGAACTCAAAGACAGATTTTCCAAAGCCTTACATCCAAGATACACAAAACATTAAGCATCCAGCTCTTGGCCCCACTGCGTCTGTGTTGGTTGCTGGAGTGCAACAAAGAAACGTGGCACTTGTGACATACACAGCTTCTGGGCCTTCCTAAAGGAACAAAATGATAAAAAGTATTTTCATTCCCCCTTTTTCTTCTTTTCATTTGCATGTCATGGCCAGGAGCCAATGGAAACTCACAGACTGCTCCGTAATTCTTTCTATTTTCTACAAAATCTAATCTTCCATTTAAAAACAACTCCCTCCAAAATGGTTTTTCCCCATTTCTGTGGCAGGTGGTCATGTTCTGCCAGGCTGACTTTGCAAGGTAGTGATTCATATGCAGGGCTATCTCCCAGCCATGTAAAGCACAGGTCAGCTTTTGAAGTGCCAGACATGCAAATGGTACTGCAGTAGGGAGCCTTAAGGTATTCATCATGTCTCCAATTTGCATCCCAAATCCACCTCTCTTCAACACAGAGACAGTATGTTCCACCGGATTACAGAAGGACTGTTGTCCAGTGAAAGCAAAGTGGATGTTTCCAAAGATAAAGCTTCAGATCTGTTTCTGGCCTCCCTTGAACAAAACTCAATGTCCCATTCCCCCTTGCTCTGAAAGGCTTGCTATAACATCAATGTTGTAGTTATCAGTGTCTCTGGAGAGCAGTGCAGTGATTTTTTTGAAGGGCTTAGATCCTGTATTGATAAATGCCTTTTTGGATAATCAATGCTACTCACCTGGTTATTATCTGTTATTTTAGAGTTAGTGATAGTACCCCCTTTTCCAAGCCATTGCTCAAGAAACGTTTTCCACCCAAATTGCTTATGCCAGGAAATAATGAGGTTCTTACTGCTTCTGTATCATTTTAGCCATTATATCTGCTGCAATGGCATCTTCCTGTTTGAAGGAGAGGAAGGCCTTTTTGGTAGAGGAGGAACACAGCTCTGTGCTTCTTCTCAATAGTCAGCTACAGTGTCAAGTTGCACTTAACAGCATCTCATAGAGGTGTCTGCATAAACTGGTTCTGTAGATCAAGGTAACTGGAGTAGTATCTTTGAACCCTAGAGTTTGCATGGAGTGAAATCCTGATTCCACAGAGGTTAATGAGAGTTTTACCACTGAGTTGGGGACTATCTCACTGTCTCACCAGCAGGACAGCGAACATCTACCCAAGTCATTAGTGCTATGCAAATGGTAGATAATCATAGAAACATAGAATAGTTTGAGTTGGAAGGGACCTTAAAGCTCATCCGTTTCCACCCCCCTCCACTAGAGCAGGTTGTTCCAAGCCTTGTGCAACCCTGCCTTAAACACTGTCAAGGATGTATATGATGAACTGATTCTGTGTAGTGACATTTTTCCAGCTTTCCCTTTTTCCCTTTCTCTTCCTCCTGTGAGATCTGCCCCTGCAGTATCAGACCATTGGGATCAGCCACAAACTAGGAAGAAACCTATAGAATCATGAGTACTTAACAAATAAACGTTAATCACAATCTTATTGTGATAAAAGTAGTTAACTGCATGAGAATTTATTGTTTCAATATGTAACATTTGTGAAAAACAAACTGATTCCAAAGCATACCTCTTATTTTAATTGCCATTTTTTTATTAAAACTTCCAAACAAGACTTGCAAGAACTGGATTTTGCAAAATGTTGCATTTGTGCCTTTAAGGTTAATAATCTCTTTAAATTTTGGGAAACTGCTCTTGAATAACCAGTTTTTCACATGACAAAATGTTTGTACAGTATCAGACCCTAAAAAAAGTAAATACTTCTTCCCAATGGCCCACTCTTCTGGGCTATATCTGCTCCCCACATGCTTGCATTTACATGATGTTTGCTATTTATAATCAAAAGACCTTGGCAGGGGGACAGTATGTTAAACTTGGAGTTGGCAGAAAAGGAGGCTAATAATTGCGGTGAAGTATTGTAGTGGAAACAGTACAATGTGTAAGACTTGTTGGTATAATGATTACACTCTGGCCTGTACAATCTGTCCATTTATACAGATTTCTCCAGTTAAATATACAGGTGACTTATGCTTTCCATTGGAAAAGCTAATTACTTTATAGCTTATCTTTCACTGATGTTTGCACTGTTTATGGTACGTTGCAGAGGTGCAATGTTCTGCTTAGTTGTTCCACTGTGACTTTTCAAAAAAGACATAGAAAATGAAGGCAACAAAAGAGTGGGGTTATTTTGCAGCAGCTTGCTACATTTAAAAGTTTCCTTAGCTTGTATTAATGACAACAATTAAGTTTATTAAATATATTGCCTTGTCAGAACCCACATCCTGTTTAGGGCAGTTGCTCAGATTGCAGTGATTAAGGGCAAGCAGCAGAAAGCTGAGAACCTGTTTCTTCCATAGCTACAGGATCACACTGTGCTCCCTATCAGATCAAGCTGGGTTCTACAGCCACAAATTCAGCCTCCAAGCTCAGGTCAGAGGAAGAGAAAACAGTTCTGGGAGTGTGAGGGCAAGGTCCAACAGCTAGGAAACCAGTAGAGGAATTATAAGGTGTTTCATGAATTTATTTGTTCTGTCACGCATTACCCAAGTGACCTTAAATAGGATTTAGAGCTATGTGCTGAAGTTTGTTATGGCATTGAAGGCAACTTGGGAAATCTGAATATGTATTGTCTCCCTGTACAGACTGTAGAGGGGAAAAGGAGATTGTGGCACCTAGATTAGACACTTGTGTCCACAGGTATGAGTGTGGCCTTCGCCTCTCCCCACTGCTTGTGCAGGGGGAGAGCAGATACTTGGGATGTGCCGACATCCATCCCTCCTACGCTGAAGAATCACAAAGCTTTGGCAAGGACCAAAATTGTGACCATGACCCTGAGTGTTTATTATGTGCCAGAGAGCATGAGCCAGATAATAATTTCCACCCAGGGAAAGGACATGGTTTACAAAGAGGTCAGTTCTCAGATGATGTTTGAAGTGTGAAAAGGGCTTCCTGAAGAGAACTGCTGATGTTTAAAACATTAAATCAAACTCTTATCGAGCTTGTCCCTGCACTTTATTTATTTTGGAGCATCACTGATAGAGTATGTGAGTGTGTATATTTATATGAATGCATGTGGGGTATGTGTGTGTATATATGTATGTATGTGTGTATGTATAGAAGAGTTATGATCCCCTGGCATCATCCATTACAGCTAACTCCATGTTTCCTGTCATCATGCTCAAGAGTATTTCCAAGCACTGTTTGGCCAGCACAGTGTTTGAGCTTGCTGCCTTCAGCATGAATGCTCAAAAAACAGCGGTAGATGAGGGAGTTTGTTGGAGGTTCCTCTCAAAGCTTAGAATTAGTATGGTAATACTGATACATTGATAAATTGCTGTGATCGCTTTGAACCCAGATAAAAAGTTATAATAAGTTAGATACTATGAAATAGTATTTGATCATTAGATTAGATGCTTCCCATATGCAGGGCTAGACTTCTTATGGTTATTAATAAGAAATACTCTTCTCAGCTTCAGTGGAAGTATTTGTGTTGGAGAGTTGTTAGATTGTGGCCCTTGGTATCCAATTCTGTGTGTTGAGACATATATATTTGCAACTGGATGAAAGACCAACTTCAACATGAAGTTCCCCAAACCATTGTTAAGATGTAGCTGCTTTCATGTGCTGCAAAATGGGAAACCGAGGTTCCAGTTGGACTCATAAATCCTTGTTTAGTTCTGGATGATGCTCAGCATGACAGTGAATCGTGCATTATTCTGATCAGTTTAATTTTAGACTTTTAGATGTGTGTGGTAGGTAGAAGTAATATCTCTTACTGGCCAACTGGCCAACTGGTATGGCTGGTAAAAACAAGCTTCCATGCTGACAGTTGGCTTCAAAGTTAAGTGGAAAGACAAAAACTGTTGCTCAGGGTTTGACTAGATATGCATTGTTTTGATCATCTCTGAAACAGAAGGCGGCTGTTTCTCAGGAAAAATGGAGCTGATTCCTGAAGGAGAAGGGCATGTTGTCTAGGGGAGGGAGTTAAAAAGAATGTTGCTAACTTTTTTTTTGCCCTAAAAGGAAAAGCAAGATGGTTTATAGCCTGTGGACTTGGAGAATTAGGGACAGGTGGAAGGGTGATCGTAATGTGCTGTAAAACCGCTATCTCTGTTAAATTTCATGTATTATCTTCTCAGCATGGGAACTGGAGTTCATGATTAAATACCTTTGGTATAGGTGTGGTAATGCTCATGATACCCATCTCAGCATAGGTTTGTGTGCCCAAAAGCTTATCTCATTTTTCAAACTGTACCAGTTGATGTATCAGAGGTATACCTGCTCACCTCCTCCTCTCTTGCATCTGTCCTTAAAGCACCACATCTCCAGCAAAACATCTGTGGCAAAAGAACGTTAACATTTCTTCTCTTTCCTAGAAGACAAACTACACTATAAAAACAGTAATACTGCAGGTATTTTATGTAAGTTTCAAGATCCTTAAAGTATAGAAGAATACAGTATAAAAGCACAGTCTTCATGATACAGCACTGCACCATTAACAGGACGGTTCTTTAAATGTGGCTTGGAGAACAATCCCACAGACAGCTTGGGCAGCTGACGCTGTGCTTTGAGCCATGCTGTTTGTCATACCAGTTTGAATGGATCCTGCTGCGCTATGTTAGCCGCATCACTGATGTTGTTTTGCTCTTATTAAAAACTAGCATCTGCAAGGTGCTAATGCTGCTGAAAAAGTATTAGATGTAGGATGGTCCTCACCACTGTAGCATCTGAGGGCTTCACAGGGTGTCTGTCTATCTTATTTTTAAGTAAACAAGTACTGTCCTGCCTATTTGGGAAATACCAAGACTACTTTTGTGGGATTATGAACATTTCAGTCAACATAGTGTTAGTGGTGGAAGAAGACACTGAGAACTGCTGGAACCAACAGTTTCTTATAGAAACCATCATCATTTCAGAAAATGATCCCTAAAACTTCTAGCCTGTATTTGAGCTACACGCCCAGTGAAAAGTTTATATAGCAAAAATGCATTTACAAGTATAGAGGCTGGCAGGAAAGATCTTCTGGAAGAGCTGGCAGGGGTATCATGCCCCAGGAACTTGTTCTATCCATGTTTCCAAAACAGAATTTGACAAGTGGCAAACTTTATCTGTGCTTTTACAGCTCGTTAACGAACTTGTTCATAAAGCGAAATGCTTCATTAGCTTTGGAGGGAAAATGTTATTTGCAAATGTAAGTAAATTTTCTCTGCAGTTGGTGTTTTTAATCAGTTACTGAATGGATGCTCTGGCTTGTAGCTATGCACATATTAAGTGTTTGTCTTAGTTTTCATCTGCAGATCTGTAGTATGATGGTCAGGGCTCCCAGATGATATGTGCTGGAGGCACCTACCTTCACTGAGGAGGTGTTCTTGAACAGAGCATAATGCTCATGGCATTTTGGACTAGCAGTCTGCATTCTCACTGGGAAACTCTGCTAGGGCCTGTCTGCAGTGAACATAATGCTTAATCTAGATGCTGCCTCACAAGACTTTAGCTGCCTGACTTCAGTGGGAAATCCAGATCAATTTACCTTACTGTCAACTAGAGAGGAGATCAGAAGGAATCAGTTTTGAAGCAAGAACTGAAGATCTCCCAATTTTCAGTCAAACACCTCCTCATCTCCATCAACAACACAGGGACCCAAGAGAGAATGTCAAGCGCCATTTGGAAACCATACTTTACTCATGGTACCAGTTCTTCTGTCTGCTTGACATAGAGGTTATGTAGCAGTGGTTAGACAAACAGTTGGAGGTGGGCTACCCTGAATGAGAAACCTTGCTCGTTTCTGCCCACAATTCTGCAGGCAGAAACTCAACACTCAGTTGCAACAGGATAGGATTAGTGGCTCTCCACTGATGGGAGATGACAGTTTAGTCCCTCTTCTTCCCAAGAATAAAGTAGTTCCTCTCATCTGTCTGACATCCTGGGTGAGTTTTGCCAGCAGTAAGGAGGAGAGCAATTTGAGGAGACTGGTCCCAGAGACCGCTTGCTAGATGTGCCATTGGCACAAAGATAGAAAAAGCTGCATGTCCTTTGAAGAACAGGGTTATAGTTTGGAATGATCTTCACAAAATGAAAAGAATGTCTCCAATTCAGGGACATATAAATGGAAATGGGAGGCTGTGGTATGTAAGCAAAGTTTCATCTTTGAAGAAACACAAAGCAATGCTGCCATTCTGCTGCCTTAGTTGGAAAACAGTGAACAGCTTAGGTACTGCCCTCTAAGGAAGATGTGGACTAGCTGGAGAAAGTCCAGAGAAGCTCAGTAGATCAGAGGATTAAGAAATACGAGTTATGAAGAAACAGTGGAAGACTTAGTTTGTTTAGTCTAGAGTAGAGAAGACGGACAGAAGACATGATAACAGTCTTCAAATATGTGAAAGGATGCTTCAAAGACAAAGAATAAACTATTTTCTGTGTCTTCTGGGAGATAGTGGGGTACTGGAATAGGTTGCCTGGGGAGTCTGTCTTTTGGAGATCCTTAACGACTAGTTAGGCAAGTATTTCTCAGAATTATTTTGACAGAGCTGGGGGGAGAGGGGAAGAACTAGGTATCCACTGTGTCCCCCACATCCTTTGATTATTTTATTGGAGGTCCCCAGACTGGGAAACTCTGTGCTTAATGGATTATTCAATTTCTTATAGTTTTTTTATTGCTAACGGACATAGATTTTCTACTCTGTCTCTAAAAAATTGATTTCTGAAAACATCACATACAACATAGAATGTAATCTTTATTACTGGCATCACCCAAGTTAGGTATCATTACCCCAGCACACAGTGCAAAATCAGTTTGCTATGATGCTTACTCTTCTCATGCCTTGAGGAGTTAAATGAATTAATAAAATTCCCTTGAAATAATCATGTTCGTGGAGATCTGAATGTGTCTTTATCTATTAAAGAAACTATACAGTATCTGTCAAGTTTTTAGGTGAGGTGCTGTTCGCCTTAAGCAATTTGTGCAGCCTGTGTGCTGCTGTAGTGACCGTCCATGTATCTGCTTTACTGTAAATCCACATTAATCATGATGAATAGCTATGTATATTGCAGGGAGGCAGGAAAATCTCCAGTGCAAACAGAAATCAGGCAGGTTGGAGTGGCTTTGGAAGTTGCTGTGTGGCTGAGGCTAAAAGTAGACCCGTCCTGTTAATGTTAAATCTTCAGATGTAAAGAAAAAAACTGGTACAACGTTTTCATCTAGGGCTGTAATGGTGATAGAAAGCAGCCACGTACCAACAGAATAAGGTTGTACCTCTTTATAGCTGCCAGACCTACAAGTCTTATCTATGTTTGCTTTTATTGCCCCAGGTTTTCCACCACTGCTGCCAGCAGAGACAGTGGTGGAAAGTTTGAGCCCTCATGTGAATGAAATCATCATCCCTGAAGGAGAAACCACACCTATGGCCGGCCTTCTCGGTAGAGGAGAAGAAAAAGAAAGAGAGCAAAATATGGCTTACAGTTTGTTTGGTCTGTTCATTTCAGGATTGCCGGGGATACAGCACTCAACAAAAACATCCATGAGTCGGTCAGCGCTCAGATCCGGAAGAACTTCGCAAAAAGCAAATGGAGAGTAAGTAACATATCCTCAGGGATGACACTTAGACACATAGCTCTGCTAATGCAGCAGCCATACAACCACCCCTTCAGCGTGCCAGTGTGTTTATATCCCAAAATTTTGGTCAAAATACTCGGTCCAGACTTAAATTACATGTCCTACAGGGGATAAGAAAGACGGGGAGAGACTTTTTAGCACAGCTTATTGTGATAGGATGAGGGGTGATGATCTTAAACTGAAAGAGGGGAGATTCAAATTGGACGCTAAGAAGAATTTCTTTACAATGAGGGTGGTGAAACACTGGCACAGGTTGCCCAGAGAGGTGGTGGATGCACCATCCCTGAGACATTCAAGGCCAGGCTGGATATGGTTCTGGGCAACCTGATCTAGTTGAAAACGTTCATGCTTATTGTACCGGCATTGGGATAGATGAGCTTTGAAGGTTCCTTCCAAGCTAAACTGTTCTGTGATTCTATATAAAAACAATGAGATAATGGGGCTGCTCATAGCTAAAGCACTCATGGTTACATGTGGAGTTGGGGTCATCAGCACAGGACACATGAAGTAATACAGACCCCCCATGTGTTAGTGCAGTGCAGAATGTGTTGAATATGACTTTCCTTGTAGGAAGCAGCATCTCAACCGAGTGCTGCTCTCAACAGGGAGCAGGACCAGAGCAGAAATATATATGGTTTGGTATTGCTGTTTCTAGCTTAGAAACTAGAAATTGGGAAAAGTTTAAACCATAGAATCATAGAATCACAGATTGGCATTGATTGAAAGGGACCTTGAAGCTCCTCCAGTTCCAGCCCCCTGCTGTGGGCAGGGACACCTTCCACTAGAGAAAGCTGCTCCAAGCCACCGACAGGGATGGGGCAGCCACAGCTTCTCTGGGCACCCTGTGGCAGCACCTCAGCACCCTCACAGGGAAGAACTCCCTAATTTCTAATCTAAAACTTCACTCTGTCAGTTTAAAGCAATTTCCGCTTGTCCTGTCCCTATAAGCCCTTATAAAAAGTCCCTCTCCAGGCTTCTTGTAGGCCCCCTTTAGGAACTGGAAGACTGTTACAAGGTCTCCCTGGATCCTTCTCTTCTTCAGGCTGATCAAGCCCAGCTCTCTCAACCTGTCTCCAGAGCAGGCTGCTCCAGCCCTCAGGGCATCTTCATGGCCTCCTCAAAGAGGTCTACATCCCTCTTGTGTTGGAGGTCCTAGTGCTGAACACCGGAGGAAGAATGATTAGGTGATGTGCTCATTTACTTCTGACAGCCCTGATCAGCCAGCAGAGGAGCAGAAGCAGCCCTTCCACCTCCCATTTTGTTATCCTTTTTCTCTTGTTCTCTTCTCCCCAGCAAGCGTTTAATGCCACAGCCGTCGTGCGGCACATGAGACGGTTACACCTTGGCAGCAGCCTGGACAGCGCGAACGCCAGTGTCTCCAGCACCCTCAGCCTCGCTGCACCGCTACCTGATGCAGCCACACGGAAAGATTGTGAGTAACCAACATCCTGGGAAAGCTCCCAAGGAAATTCACAGGATACCTGTCTTCCCCCTTTGACCCCCAGGCTGCAGTCCTCGCTGCCAGTTGGTTTGGCTTTGTGCAAGAAGGTGTTCAAATCGGGGCTGAAAAGGAATGGTGGCCTTCAATTTTAGCTGGCCAGAACTTAGTGCACTAAAAACTACAGGGTTTTAGCTGCTTTCAGTTTTTAGGGAAAAACACTGTTTCTTGTGAAGAAAAAAGGCTTTCACTTGGGAAAAAGACCCAGAAAAAGAAGTTTTGTGTTTGGCTGAAAACTGAAAAAGTTTACTCAAACTGTTTATGGTTGAGTTTCCAGTATTATGATATTTTTCTGTACAAATTGGCTCATTTTCAATTTCTGTTTACTATGGAAGAGACTGATCCTGCCAGGCTGACCCAGCCTAAGCTTCTGTACGAAGAGGCTTATTTGTCTGAGCAGGACTCAGGCTTTGTACCCCACAATAGGACTTGGCCTCCTGCCTTGTTTGTTACATGCTGCAGTTGAGATGTGCAAGCTGCCCGATGGACTCATATGCTTGAGATATATGTTTTTTTCTGGATGCCAGGAAGGAGACATAAGGGATCATGTGGAAAATAGAAATGTGTCTTTGCACTGAAGCCTGTATAAACTCTGGCTTCTGAGCATTTCTTTTATTTCCTTCATACATCCGTAGACATTTTTATATCAAGAAATGGAGTGATGTGGACTTTACAATTAAAGGAGATTATTTTAAGGTGCAATAACAAAAAGGAATGCTAATAGCTTATGGAGTTAGAAGTCAGTACTTGCTTCACCGGGGACTGAAGTGGTCATTTCTTTACTATACCCTGCACTATTCTGGAGCTGGAAGCACCTGCTATTTGGGAATGAGTTTGGATAGTGCTGCTTCTCCCCCCCTTCTTGCCAGTCTCTGCTCCTTGATGAGGACATGCCACCAGCTGCAGTCCCCACAGCTCTTCATGGAAGCTGTGGTTTCTCTTCCTATCATGGATGCAGTTGGGGTGGGATCTGCCTTCCAAGTGCTGCACAAGATGTTTTTTGCCAGCCTGTGCTGTGGCTGAGCTGGAGGAGAGCCCCTTCCCTCTGCATCCTGGGCCTGATGGGGATTCATGCCCAGTGCGAAATCCTACAGCTGCTGCCAAAAAAGCATCACTGTGCTCTTGGCACACATCTGGCACCTGCAAAGGAGTGATTCAGCGCTGACCAGCCACAGAGCACTTCCAACCATGCACTGGCAATGCAGCACTGTAGAGAACCCTTTACAGAAGAGAAGCATAACTTCATTTTAGTTCCTGCTGCAGTATGGCTAAGCTGGATTGCAGTTAGGTCTAGAGTATCTGATGGCATGCTTTGCTGTTTGACAAGTGGGTGATTAATCTCCATCCATCCATTTGATTAATCTCAAATGATGTTAATTAATAGCACTGAGTAGTATGAAAAGTAATGGAAAAACATCTGTGAACAAGAAGGGTGAGAACAGAATGAAGTGTGTTGAACCCCTACAGAATCCAGCAGTCTCTGTACAGAACCCAACCATATTTTGCATTGATGGAGACTTTAGCATTAAGACCAGCTTGACAGACAACACAGAAGAACTTTCCTTCCTCAAAGTAATCAGTTAGAGTTAGGAGATGCTGGAGCCTTAAAGAACTATTGAGGAGAGCTAGCAGCAAATATAGGAGTGACGTTAAGAGGGAGCTGACTTATCAAATGCAGTCTACCAAATACCTCCTGTTGAGAGGATTCTGAAGTCTCTGTCCTGCCTCTTTCTTTCTCAGTTGTTTTCTCTGGGGACAGATTTTTTGCACAAGATAGATCCCATGCGGCAAGTTACACAAAACAGCTGTGCCACCATTACAAAATATAATGCTGCCTAATGTTATTAACAGGCATTTAATGAGCTCTCCAAATCATTTGAGATGCAGTAATTTCACATCATTGAAGACAATTAAATACAGCTTTCGCCTGAGAGTAGGTTATGTCAGGCTGCATCCTAATTCTGTTCTCTGTATTAGGGCAAAGCAAAGATGATGCATTAGGCTGGATTATGCTACCTGCCAAGAATGTCTAAGTGAATCAGTCAGGAATTCTCAAGTGTATTGGCCTTATTCTCTGACTGTATTTGGTTTATTCTGTTAAGACATGACTGGACTGGCTAGGTTTATTACAGAACCTAGATCTCTGTATTTTTAAGGTAATAGATAAATTGCAACATGAAGCCAAGTTGTCAAATGTCAAAACTGCTGGGAAGCAGGATGCTCACGAGTGTAGGTATCACATAGTCAGCCCTGAGGTTGAAATGCAACCTTGAAGAGTGGAAAAGGAGTTAAAAGTCGTAACAAGCATCAAAATATCCTAAGTGGTCAAGGGGCCATATCAAACTCCAGTCCAAGAATATATAAATGTACTTTTCATCTGCCCTTTATTCACAAGAAAAATTAACTATATTTCTAATCACTGTGAGCCTGCATCTTATCAGAGCAAGGTGACTGTGCCAAGTCTCCCATTCAGCAGCTTTTCTTGCGCCGGAGCTACCTTTGCACATCAGTGCCTTGAAGGCTGCCAAACTGCATGAAGAGCTGCATGTGCTAGCAAGGTCTAAGGATCATCTCTGTGAAGTCTCTACAGCTGCTGGGAGAGGGGCAGCTGACCTGCAAAAAGCTCTAGTAATGATGTGTTTTATTTCTCTTCATTAATGCTAACATGCTGGAGTAGCAGGGCCTTGAATCTGTCATTCAAAACCCAGCCTGCTTTGGATTTTCAGGGGTCATGCATTGAAGGGGTTTGGTTTTTAGAGCTGTGGTGAGGGGTCTACTGGAAGCAGACACTTTCTATAAGTGTTTTATTTTTGCTAAAACCCCTTCTTTTTCATAGAAAAATATCTGTAAGAAGACTTTGATGAGTTCAAAAGGAATTGCCTTGGTAAATTATGAGTCCAGACACTCAACCTACATCACCTACATCTCTTAGCTGGAAATCCTGGAGAAATACCAGCAAAACCTGGAGCGACATAAGCTGTCCCTAGAATAATGCCCAAGTCCCAGAGATTTACATTCCCTTTAGGTTTACTGGAACTGGTGAATTTGATGCACTGTACCTTTTTATCAGCAGCTTTCCAGGATGCCTGGGGAATTTTCTTTAGTCCAGGTGCACAGTCTGTTTGTTTATCTAGGTGGCCTCTATGAGAAGTTTAATCATCTTTAGCACTCCCACAAGGAGAATTATTCTAAGCAGTACCATGCCGAAGGGATTTCTGAATCCCATAACTCTCTGTCCTCAGCCTCACAGATGTGGAATCAGTCTGGATGAACAAGTAGCAAAGCTGGACATGTATTCATTGCAACATGCATACAACTGCTGGTGGTGACAGTAGGCGAATGGCCGTTGGGCTAGGAGGGCAGAAGATGCCCCATGGATGTACCCAGTGAAGCCACCACTGCGGGAAGAGCAGGAGTGCTGTCTCCAGCTGTGGTCCCCTCCACTCTGTAACATGCTACAAAAGAAACTCAGCTTTCCCACCTCCAAGCATAACATTTCTAACTGTGTTTCTGGCTTTCCTTTTAGGTATGTCTCCATCCACTCTCTGTAGTTTTGTTTCATCTGCTTCTTCAGGCGTTTCTGCAGTAGGAGGGGACCGGAGACCCAGACCCACCACAGTGACCACAGTGCACACAGGGAGCAAGTGAGAGCCGGGGCGGCGAGGAGCAGGCAGGCAGCAGGGCTGGCAGGGTGCCCCTGCACATCCCACCCTGCAGTGCTTGCTCGGAGAAGGACTAGAAGAAAGAAGATTTTTTTTATGGCCATATTTTATACTGCAAATTCTGAAATGTTTCATTTATCACAAACTGCAATGACTCCAGGGGGAATGGATCTAACAGTCTCTGGTGCTGTACATATATATACATATATATATAAATATATATATATGTGAGTCTAGCGATGTTCTAACCAATGAACACTCATTCTTCTCCCCAGTGATTTACTCTTTTTCTCAGTGTAGGTAACAGTATATGTTGTATTTTTTTTCCATTAATTACAAACATCTCAACTGGATTATTTAAATAGAGATACTTTTCTGAGCATTATATATATTTTTTTTTCTTTTAAAAAATACTTCCAGTAATGTCTCTCCTTCCACTTTGCTGGAAGATAGGCTATTTCTGTAGGTAGGAATTGACATTACCTTTGCAACATGGGAGGATTTCAATGGCATGCCAATTTCTTGCTCCTCAAATTGGACTGTAAGTCTGTCTGGTTGCAGCAGAGCTGTTACTGTTCAGATTAAAGAACTGCTGCTTTCCCTCCCCTTCTCCTTCATGAAAGCCATGGTGAGAGTTAAATTGCCACCAGCTGGGATCCAGCTTGTCTTTGGCCTCATTCCTGTAGTGCTAGGGATCTGCAGCACCCTTGTTTCAGCAGAGAGGCAGATGCACAGTGTCAGTCAGGAGCCAACCAGAACTGAGCAAAAGAAATGAGGGAGCATGGTCTCTTATCTACAGCTCCTATCTCCTCCGAGTCACTGTGTTATGAGCAGGGTGAAAGAAAAGGAAGATGTGAGGCCTGGAGTCATATTCATCCCCTGCCACTGACTCATTTGCCCTCTAGCAAAACATTTAATTCACCATTCTCCTCCAAGCCTGGCCTCTGGTATGGGGCACATCCAGTCCAAGGGCTCAATGCCAGAGGTCCTGAGCACCTGCAGCTCCTCAGGGTTTTGCCTGGCGTTGCTGATGCTCAGCACCTCCCAGAGAGGCCAAAACTGGGTATTGAAACCAAACAGAACAGTTTGGACCTCAATCTCTGCATGTCTGATTTTACTCCCAGGAGAGGGGAGATGCTTGCACCCTTCTGTGAAGCACTAGCAGGTTCTTGGATGCAAAGTGCAGGATCTGGTGTAGCCTTACACTGTCTGATGGCTGTCAAGGAGCACTGAGCAGGCTCTGGTACATGCAGGGGCAGTGATAGCACTGCTTCCTCCTCATCCTTAGAAGCTCATAGACAAAAGCAAACTCAATTTCCCTGTTAATTACTAGCTACATGCATTTCCCAGGCTCTGTTTGCTGGTGCATAGGTTAGGAACAGACACTGTATCTGTTGTACAGGTGTGCATTAAAGCAGCATGAAACAGAAGGGAGAGAAAATCTTCCCAGAAGGGCTCCAGGTTACTTCTACACCATTCCCAGCTGTTATTTTCCTTCCAGGAGGAGACAAGGAAGGCAGGCAGCAGAGGCAGGCACCTTTCCCTGGCCGCTGTGAGCCTCTTGCACCCCAACAGGTCCATCCTGTGCCATTCCCCGCTGTGTGCTCATTTGCCATGCTTGTCTCATTTATCCTGCACAAGAAATTGAGGAAGTCAACCACATAAACAGCTGCATATATCAGGCAATAGTGACCATGCTGGGAAAAGATAAGCATTTTTCACTGAGACTTCAAAATCCTGCTTCAGCTTCAGTTGGTTGGCCTCAACTGGCAGGGCCAGGATTTCATCTGTCATCCTTTGTGTGCTGAAAGCTGCAAAAGAAGGTGTCAGCAAGCACTCACTCCATTTTAAATAGACAGTCCTTTCATGACACACCTATTGTACTAAGTAGATCTCAGTATTCAGGTACTTCCCATTTTCAGAGGTCTGTGGCACATCTGAGTGAGCCCTTGGGAGCCCCAGTTGCCCCCCACCATGTTGAAGATGGCATGGATGCTCATGCAGAAAGGTTTCAACTTCTTTACCTCAGAGCAACCTTACAATATCTGAAGGGGCCTACAAGAAGGCTGGAGAGGGGCTCTTCATCAGGGACTGTAGCGATAGGACAAGGGGTGATGGTTTTAAATTTAAACAGGGGAAGTTCAGGTTGGATATAAGGAAGAAGTTCTTTACTGTGAGGGTGGTGAGGCACTGGAATGGGTTGCC
>JASSUY010042362.1:10224-23624 GCA_032466535.1 Forpus xanthops
CTTAAGGAACACAATCCTAATGAGTCATCTCAAATGGCACTACATGAGGTAGAATGAGGAAGAAAAATTCAATACCTCTTCTGTCTATGTAAGCAACAACATAAGCAAGGTAAATCATTAAAATGAAAGCAAGAGTTTGAGAACAAGCACAGCTACTGCTAGGAGTGACAATGCATATCCAATGGCACAAACCAGATTCAAAAAATCAAAAAAAAACACCCAAACAGATAAAATCAAGACTTTCTGCAGTTCTTATTAAAGTTAAGATGGATCTTCCAACACATCTGTCACTTTAGAAGAGGAAAAAAAGAAAAACAGTCATACTTCCAACCTTGCAGTCAAGTTCCCTGTGAGAGCACTCTGGTGGGATTGTTAAGATGCACGAGGACCACACAGAGAAAGGGCTCATGTGGCTGAAAACTTATTTTCCCTACCTTTTACAGTTAACAGTTTATAGGAGGGGAAGTAATAATATACAAAACCCCAGATAAAACAACAAACAAAATGAATATCAAACCAAAATGTTCAGCCACCATCAACAACACTTGCTTACCTGATCCAAACATATTCTTGTGGGAGTATTTTTACCTTTAAAACCTTTGCCTTATTTGTAAACTGCTATGCAAAGACAACAGATGTGTTTCTACAATAGTGACATAAGTTATACTGTTCCCTTTATAAGCTTCTGGAATGCTTTAATCCTTAAAGCCCTGGTGCATTGGTACTTAAACACGTAAAGAAAACACCAGTCTGCAAAGACAGCACCTTTGTACTCTAGACCACATTCACCTCAAGCAGGTTTATGATATTTGAAGTGAGCAACAACTGAAAAATCTGGAAAACAAAAGACAGCCACTTTACTTTTTATGCTTTGCAACACAACACTTTTACCTGCTCCCACGTCATCGCACTGCAAACAATGCTCTCTTCACTGACCTACTTACACAGCTGTAGCAGGACGCCAAGAATCAAACTGCTGGAGACAAGAGGGAAATGCTTGGAAAGGAGCTCTTCCAAATTAGTGATTTTGCTCCAGATTAACCATAAGGACTAGTCTACACAAGCTTTGCCAAGATTGCCACACTAGCAAACCTTAATATTACAGTAGCAAAGCCATCCTTCCAATCCAAAGAGTAATAAAATTGGGGTTTGATAATATATCCTTTACCTGTGCCACTGTTTGGGCCTTCTCCAGAGAGCATAAGTAATTTAAAATGAAGTTATGCCTCCAACAAATGTTTCCAGCAAAAACATGCACCAAACCCAAAACATGCTCACAAGAATGACTCAGTCCCAAAAATGACAAGCAAGTACTTTGAGATTTTGCATCATCAAGAAGAAAACGTAAAAGACTCTACTTTTGAGGCAGACTCTTCCTGACCTAAACTTCCTTATGCAGGCTTGAGTCTTCAAGTACAAGTTTTCCATGTGAAATCCCATTAAGTCAAATTTTCCCCCATGCAGGCTGGTCTTTCTGCATGCAAAAAAAAACCCTTAATAACCACATTATTAAACAGGTCAGGCAAAAAAATATGATGCAGCAGTTTGCTCCACCCACTGCCATCCTCCAAAAAAATATTTTACAACCAAATCAGGTTTTCTTTGAGGTCACACCCTGGCCTTTAGCACCACACATTAAAGACAATCTTCACCACACCCTGCAAGGATGCCAGCTCTCAGGATTTGGCTATGCCTCTCATATGGCTCCTTCAGATTATCTGTCAACTGCACCTTCAGGTCTCAAGGCAGAAGCAGTCCACTTAATACCACAAAAACCTGAAGGAGTTGTTTGGCTTGGTTTAAGAAAAACAATAAGGAATAACTGAATTTTTTCCGTATCTTGGAAAGTTTAAGTCAGGTAAAAATTTAATGCTTCTCCCCAAAAAGAAAAAGAACAAAGTAATTCCTCAGCAACAGCAGCAGAGGGGACAGCAACAGAGCAGTAAAGGGCTTGCGGGCTTCACCTAGTTTTTTTGTTTACCCTGAAAATCTGAAGTGACTCTGACTACACTGAGCTCATTCAGACATAGATGCAATCTAAATTGGAAATCTACCCTCAACTAGCATGCCTTGCCTAAACATGTGAATTAGCCCTAAGTAGACAAAACACACACTTGACAAACACAGTCCACAAGAATGGACCCTTGAGCCACTCAGCAGCAGTAAGAACCTCCCATCCCATTTTACTTTGGGGCTTTTTAGACAACTCTGAAAACAACCAAGCTGAGCTTGCAAACAAGTCAAACACAAAACAATGCAGATGAGCTGGCTGCCAGGTACAGGTGGTTCGTGCCATGCACCCCGTACACAGCTTGGCCTCACCTATGTGTGCAGCTCAGGAGACCTGGTTCAGCATTTGGCTGTTCAGCTCTTTTCACAAGAAGCACAAATCTATTACGTACCATCCTCTATTAGAAATACTTGACACTGGATTTAGCAAGCTGGTTTGGGTTGGGTTTTTCTTTTTCTTTGTTTCTAAAAGATGGGGAAAAAATTATCAAATCTCTGTTTCCCTACAGGCTGCACACAACCTGGCATAAAACACTCATCACAGAATCACCTTAAGGAATTAAATCTGGATCATATTTATGCCATTTTTGTGCTACACACAAGTATATTCACTAAATAAACAATTCCCAAGATTTCCATTACACATCAACTGAAAATACAGCTTTCTTGTAAACAGCACTGTACACACAGTAGGTAGCAGTTTGGAACTAGGACTTTGTCAGAAAAGCAAAGGAAGAGATTCCTGGAACGCATTTTTAAACCAAGAAATTAACTGTATCTTACCTAAAAGATATGTCTTCTTTCAAATTAACTCCACTTTTGATCTTGCCACAAACGCTCTCTTAGAAGGAACTAAAATATCATGCCCATGCTGCTAAATTTACCATTAAATATATTTAAGAAATGCAGTGCCATGTAGATTTATCTCTAATAACAATAATCCAAACATTCTTGTGACTTACTAAGATCGTGATTTGGAAAACACCAATGAACCTGCAGAGAAAACATGGTTTAACCAGGGTTTTAGATCTTATCCTTACAGTATTTCTGGTAAATATGAAGTCAAATGGACATTATAAATGCATGAGTAATACCATGGGACAGCTGGAAGTTGCAACAAATGCTGTATTACTTTGGGAATCCAACTGAGGGAGGCATCAGTACTCTGGGCATGGTGGGAGTTGGAAAACACATATGCGAGACTGTCACAGAAAGTGATGCCACAGCCAAGAGAAAAGAGGAAGCAGGAGTGTGGATTCCACTAGCACAAGGAAGAGCCAACAGCCTGCAATTCAGAGCACTAACCGTGTCCATAAACAATAGCAAGTGCTGTACAAGGCAGCTTAAAGTCGTGCAGGGGATGTAAACCAACATGCCTGAGGGCATAAAACTGCCACTAACAACATGGTATTAAAAAGGTATTTCCTTCATAGGCAACAAGGAGTTCTGAACTGACCATAACTGATTTTTTTCTTAGTTTTCATGGAAACATTAAGCACTGGCACAGCCATAATATGGAAGATGAGGAGACTGGTGACTCTCCTATGTATGGGTAACACTACACTGGTACTCAGTACCAGCACAGAGAGAAAGCTTTGGACAATATATGAAATAAGAGGTCAGAACAGAGAAGGGAAAAAAAATTCTTTAAGACCATCAGTTACTTTCCACATTTGTCAGTCCACACAAGGAAAAAGTTTCCTTTGTAACTACAGCTGAGGCCAATGCAAACAAAACAAGTTCAAGGAATAAAAACAAACACAAAACCCAAAACACAAATCAAGAAGTTCAGACTCATCATCTCCAGCTCTTTCTTCAGACACAGGAGCACCTTCAGAGCAGCCCCATTCCAGCCACAAAATACGTTTTAAAGCTTGCAAGAAAAGTCATTAATAAAAAAAGGTTCTTTTAATAATAAGTTTTGCCAAACAGGGCAATCAACACAGGTGTGTAAAGGCAACCTACAGAGTATAAATTACCCAGACATCCCAAGCAGCTCCATCCTGCCACACCTCCTTCCACCCCAACTCGCCTCTTACATCAGGCATGCAGATGAACCACGTCTGCAGATACAAAGAAAGGACAAGAAATTTCATCTGAAGTTCTCCTGCGTAAACAGATGCTCTGATTTCCAGTTCTGCCTTTGTTTGACGTGTAGGAGCAGCCCAACTGTATTTTCTTACTATTTTAAGCTAAGAGCCTTATTGCTTCCTCCCTTCAGGCCATCTTTAGGGGCTTGTTGCAGCAGGAATAAAATTAACAACTCCCCATTCAAGCCTGGTATAGTGATTTTTAATTCTCTTTTTAAACCATAAGTTTCTAACACACCTTTATCACTGTTGCCCCCCAACTATTTATGTAAACATAACAAATGCTTAGGCACTTCTGAGTTATATCAGGCAGAGTTTCTGGACAAGGCACTATTATGGTTTATTGTGTCTCAAAGTTACAGAGACTTTACAACTCAGTTATCACTAAAGTATCACAGGTGACAATTTAATTTCATTTTTTCTTAAAAAAGAAAAAAAAAAAAAACCAACAACAAACAAACAAAAAAAACCCCAGGCTTTAGAAATCTGGAAGCAAGTTTTGGCCCCATTTCTTCCTGACTTCCTACAGCCAGGGTAGCCTGTAAAGTCCCCAGGAGGCTGTCAGAAACAGACTCCTTATAAGAAACCTTGAAGACAACATGACTTTAGAGCCCTCCTTGATAGAGCAGTAACCACAGCCCTGCCCTGCATGCCCAGTGAAGACAGAACAAGCCCTGGCACAAGCACAGCACGATTCAGCCACAAAAGAACGTGAGAACACAGGGTCTTGACAAGCAAATACCTGCCAGCTTCAGCAATGGTTTGTATTTGCAACTTCAGTACTAGTCCCAAATAGAAAAAAGTTCTAAAACTCTGTAAGAAGTCTCTATAAATGTCCATAAAAAACAAGCAGGTACCAGGAAATGAGCAGCAGAAGCTACTGGCATGTGTTGGCTTCTACCTTGCTCTGCTCTAGAGTATTTACTGTCTAAGAAGAGTAACAAAAACTGCCAAGTCTCACCTTATTGGTGTGTTGCAGAAAGGACACCCTGTCCTACCCTTCATAGCAGCATTTAGGGATGCTCACAGACACCCTTACACAAGGCAGGCTGCCTTCTCATGGTTTCACAGCCACTCAAAGTGTTTCAAGTGCCAGCATACAGAGGAAAGGACAGGAGTTCAGCGATGGGGACATGTCCCATCACATGTCTCTGGAAATCTTTTCCAGCACTGGCACAGTTTTAGGGTTGTGCGAGAGTCTTACAACTGCAATGCTTCAGGGATGTCAGAATGTTGAACAGCACAAGTGAGAATATGCAAATGCCACCAGGTTACTTCTCACCAAAACACATTTACAAGTAATACAGCTACTTACAAGTAAATGGAAAATAATATGAATTTAATTTTAGATTTTCCTTTTGTTTAGCTATATTATGCTCACCTGAAAAAAGATGACACTGTGGTTACTGGTCCATCAATAAGCTAGAAAAGTCTTGGGGAACAGTATAGACTACATACCTCCACTTGTAATCTGTTCACACAGATGCATGAAAGCCAAAGACAAAACTTGCTCAGATAATAGAACCATCCTACTGTAATTTCTAATACTGCACCACATTCTCTGCATAACGACATTAAGTGCATCTAAGAATTTGAGCTTAAATATCCTTGTTGTTAAGGTGGTTCCCATATGCTCCCTGTGATATAGGCAAGCAGACCGTAAGCTAGCAAGTATGAAGAGTTGCAAGTTTCAGCTGGCCAGGCACAACTCATGCCAGGCAGTGACAGATCTGTGTGGATGAGAACATCTGCTGCTGCTGAGGATACCAGGAATACTTGGACCAAATCTTCCCTATAAAAGGTTCGCAGATATATGCTAACAGCTGACACCAAACTTACTAGTGCAAGCATGGTTTATTCTGGTGAAAGCACCCTTACGCCACCATAATTTACACCAAATTAATTAAATCAGGGCAACAGAATTATATCTATATTAGGGCAAATGCCAGGATAAAAAGCACTAGAAAGAAGCACAGGCTTCTGGTAGATTTGTTACAGAAGAGAAAAATCAAGAGCTAACACAGCTCGAATTTAACTTCTTTGGGATGCACAAGAGCATCACTTTGAGTCAAACCACTCTCTGTCCTAAGTAGTTTCTTCCTGAAGAATCCTCCTGTTCTCAGGCTCAGGAACACACTACAAGATGTTAGAGATACATAGGAAGACTTCCCTGTTTTGCAAATGACAGGATTTGTTCCAGAGGCAGAGGGATTAGATAAAACTTCACATATCATGCAGTTCTGTAGGAATTCTCACAACTACCCCAAACCTCACTGAACGCAGAGAGCTACAAGCAACTTGGCATTAAGCAGTTGAGGCAAGACCTCAAGAATCAAATTACCACAAAAAAATTAAAGTCTTACTGCTTCCACAGACTGAAAATGTATTCATGAAAAAGGCATTTATTTTCTTCTGTACATGCAAAAGCTAGCTAATGGACATGAAAGCCAGATGGGACCCACAACACGAGTAACACTTCCATGGGTTCCTGTGTCCCCTTCATACCACCTGTCCTCTCCGCTGAAGCTGCTGATTTTTAGCTGCATGGATAATTCAGTTGCCAAATAACTAAAGGAAAGCCCCATCACTATAATTTACAAGTGTCCTACTCATAACCAGTCAGCCAAACAGCTTCCATGCAAAACTAGGAACAGGTAACACTCCTTTCTCTGCGGCTTAACAAATCCTTCAGCACACACCAACTCTGCTCACACCCAACCACCCCCTGTGCCTATGCCCTCTTACTTTCCTACTCACACCCTAAACTAAGCACTCATGCAAACCCTACACAGATTCTGAACTCATACACCAACTTGCCCACAGCCACAAAACATAACAACACAGCCAGATACAGAAAACACCACGTTAGCTCATACTTCCACTGCTTCACTGCTGAATACGTTTGACATATACACTCGTGTTGCTTCCAAGTTTCACTTCTGAATTTAGTCACTGGATTTTTCTTGAGGTTTGTACTGGAATTTTTCAAGTGAGAACACACCAAATCAAATGACAGAGACTGTATGGTAGCAGAACATGCCTTGGAATCATCTCCCCTTAAAGTACAAGGACTTAAGAGTCTGGTATCTCCTGCAGTAACTCTTCATATAGAAACCTAGACCAACTGTTTTATTTAAAAGTCAACTCAAAATAAATGGGATTTCCACAGGCTGGAGATGAATTTTATTTCCCAAAAGCGCCACTGAAACATTACTTTTGGTGGGAAACATCATGCCCCAACACTAGCAACCTATCTGACCAGTTCTACCCAATGGGGAGACAAGCTGGACTAAGCAATAGATCCTGGAGTGATAAAAAGAGAGACAGGCAGCAGGTAAAAATTAGGCTCTGTGAAGGCATGAAATACAAATCTGCTTCTTAATGTGCCATGCAAGAGCTAGGCAAAAGTATCTTTGGTACTATACATCTTGCAAGCCTGAGGAGAAAAGATGAGTAAGATCAAAAACAAAACAAAAAAACACTTAATCATATTTATATTTTAATGCATGTAACCTACTTCACACACAGTTAATAAATTCCTGCATGGGATGTGACCCTGAACAATTCCAAGTTTAAAAAAACCACAACTCTAATGACCACATACTTTGTTGCTACTGTAGTTATGCCTGGTGCTCTTACTGCTCACGCACGCTTAACTCATGTTTCCCCAGTCCCTTTTTCAGAGATGAACAAAATGCAGTACTTAAAAATTAAAATCTGTGACCATGTACTTGTCCATGGAATAATTTACAGTATGTTTTAATTAAGCAGTTTTTTTCCACAGTAAAAAAAAAAGCGTATTTCCTATAAACACTACAGGAAAGATTCTGATGTGCTGGAGCAGGCACAGAGAAGGGTACCACAGCTGGTGAAGGGTCTGGAGAACAAGCCTTATCAGGAATGGCTGAGGGAACTGCAGGGGCTTAGTCTGGAGAAGGCACAGAGGGGATGTTATGGCTCTCCACAACTACCTGAAAGGAGGCTGTAGTCAGATGGGGGCCGATCTGTTTTCCCAAGTTATAAGTAATACCACAAGAGGCAACAGCCTCAAGCTGTGCCAGGGCAGGTTTAGACTGCATATTAGGAAAAATTTCTTCATGGAGGTACTCAGACACTGGAACAGGCTTCCTGGGCAAGTAGTGGAATCATCATCCCTTGGAAGTGTTCACAAACTGTGTAGATGAGGCCTGCAGTGATATGGTTTAGTGGTGGTCTCAGCAGTCCTGGGGTAATGGTTGGACTCGATAAACTTAAAAGCCTTTTCCAACCTAGTTGATTCTGCGATTCTAAACTCATCTTTCTGTAACAGCAGAACAGCAGTTTTTCCAAGAATATGGCCTTTTTCCACCTACAGTAATCCTTCTGAACCTTAACTTCAGATATGGCATCCAATCATCTAAAATAAGATGACCAACAACCTAAAAAGCATTCAGGCATTTTGAAGAGTATTGGATCAATGGTTCATTTCAATTTCATGTCTCCCATTTGTCTTTCACCACTGTCTACAAAACTGCTTCTTAAGCAGTAAAAACAGTTATTGGTAGTACACAGGCTCTGTGAATTTTGCAAATTCTTGCTGAGCTTCTTCTCTATTTTATTTCACTTTACACTCAGCTCTAGCTGGGTAGGTAGACCAGATCACTAGCTCAAACCACTGCAGAGAACTGCTGCTCTGTCCACAGTCAACACCCATTTAAGATTTAGTCACCACCTTAATATTCTATTTATTTTTAGTTTATTTTTGTACTTGAGAAAGTCAAAAGTTGTACTGCAGCGGCCACACAAAATACTGCATTGCCTAAGAGCAGACGCCAATGTGACACTGAAGTAGGCTCCATCTTGTTCTGAGAGTAACAGACAGCCTCCCCATTCCCACTTCGAGCAAACATGCAGAACTTATGACAACTTCAGAGGAAGCTACAGCTGGCAGGAATGTCCAGCCATTACCAAAAGTCTGCTACAGGCTTATAACAATCCTGTGCTTAAGTGATACCAAAATGTCTTCTCCTACTTGACAAACTTAGACAAAACTAATGTCCTGATTACCTGCAAATTATGGGACTTAAAAATAAAACCCCTTCAGAATTAACCACGTGTACGTTCTGTTCACACTTCCTGACATGCAAGTACATGCTATGAAGATATTATGGTGGGTAAATGCTGACTTGGTGTCAGGGCATATCACCACTGACTGTGACAGAGAAGCTCAAGCTGCTGCTCATAGCTGCAGCAGGACCTTTCATTAACTGGGTTTCACTGAAAACACAAGCCAGGGTAAGACGTTTGCCAGGCCACCTTGGAAATCGTGACTGTGCTAATACAGCTCCCTGTCAAACAGCTTGGTTTGGCTGCACACGCTGCTGGCACTCGCTGCCAGGAGTCACCGGCTCTCCCGGCTTTGGCACCTTTGGCAGCTTCCAAGTTCTGTTCCTGGATACTGTGAGGGCACAAGGGAAAAGGAGATGGGGAGACAAAGCAATCTTCTCTTAAATTCAGAATCTGACGTACTTCAGAATTCACCACCACCACCCGGAGCTAAGAGCTACCAAAGAGAAGACAAAAGAGGCTGAGGCGCAGGTGGGGGAAGCCCTGGCACGGGCACACAGGCACCAGCCCCGCAAAGTTCCTTGTTTCTGGGTCGGTTGTTTCCACCATGCACTTGGCAGCGCTTAACTTGTTCAAGGCGGTTTTACCCGGCAGTTAAACACGCCGCCTCCCGCACCTGCACGAAGCCACAGCACAATGACCGTGCGGCTCACTCGGCCCGGGGAAGGCTCCTTAGGGCGGGCACGGCCGAGCTGCCGCTGCCACCGGGCCGCTCAAGCGACCTCCGGGCACCGCAGGCCCGCCTCGCCCGGCCCGCCGCCGGCCTGCCCCGGCTCCGCCGCCCTCAGACGAAGCCTACCCCGCTCCTTACATAACCAGGCACCCCCGGAGCGTGGCCTCCCGCACTCACCGCCCGGGCAGGGCGCGGGCCCGGCCGCAGCCCTACACCCGCAGCCCTACACCCGCAGCCGTACCTGATGTAGGGGCTGGCGGCTGCCAGGATGTTCTTCTGCACAGGGATCTCCTCCCCTTCCAGCACCAGGTGAGCGTCGCAGAAGCGGCTCTCCTCGCGGAAAGAGCTGAGCGCCCGCAGCAGCCTCGCCGGGTGCTGGGGGTCCGATACGGCGCTCGGCCCCGACATGATCCTGAGCGAAGCGGCGCCGCGCCGGGCCGGCCGCCTCAATCACTGCCCTCACCCCATGGCTTCCAGCCCGCGGCTGACATCATCTGCCTGCGCCGCCCCGACCGCCTACCGCTGTGGGGCGGGGAGGGACGAGGAGGGGCGAGGAGGAGGCGGCGTCGAGCGCCCGGGGCGGGTTCAGGAGATGGGGGTAGGGGTGGGCTGTGACACGACCGGGTGGCAGGCGGTGTAACTGACCGACAGGCAGGGCGACTGACCGACCAACAGGCAGACCGACTGACTGACCGGTAGAGCGACTGACTGACAGGTAGAGAGACTGACCGACAGACAGAGCGACTGACTGACAGAGCGACTGACCGACAGACAGAGCGACTGACTGACTGACAGGCAGACCGACTGACAGGCAGACTGACTGACCGACTGACAGGCAGACTCTCTGACCAACAGACAGAGCGACTGACCGACAGGCAGAGCGACTGACCGACTGACAGAGCTACTGACCGACTGACAGAGCGACTGACCGACAGACAGAGCGACTGACAGACTGTCCCCTGGCCTGACTGACTGACAGACTGACTGAGGGACTGACTGATGGACAGGTTCCTGCCATGGCCTTAGGTCAGGGACCCTGAAATCAGCATCTCCCGTGAAAGTACCCTAATTCCTCCTTCAGTGCCTCCCCCAGCTTTAAAATGTGGCTGAACTCGCCCTTATTTTTGTCTTTCCCCCCTTCCTGAGGTGAACATGACAGGCGTTAGATTGAGTGAGAATTAAATACAGTGAGACCTGTTGGGATAGCGCTGCTTTCCACAGCTGCCCGCTGGAAGCAGCCTTGTCCAGCAAAAAGAGGGTCTTCATGTCTTTGAGCAGGGGTTTAGGCCATATATTTAACGTGCTTAATTGCACATTAAAAGATTACTTGATTCCATCTGCTGCTACTTTCTTTAGCAGCATCCGGTGTTTAAGTAGCAACACTATTTACACTGAGTGGAAGTGTTTCAAAGACTGACTTCTCCAAGGAGAGCAAACAGCTCTGCAACCTCTGCTGCCACAGTCAAGAGCAGAAATGGGTTTCTCAGGTTACGAAATACCCCAAAGGCCATCACACGTTCTGTTCCTCCATTGGGAGAATAAGATTTTCATCCGTCCTGACCTAGCAAAGCTGTGGTGGGTCACATGTGTTTGTTATTTGCATTTCTTTAGCTCACTGTTGTAGAAAAGCCTATCTTTGTAATGGGGAAAACTTTATTGTATAATTCATCCTAATCCAATTCAGTGGTATTTCCAAGTGATTGAACCACTAGGAAAAAGAATAAAGGTATCTGAAAATATCCCCATGGGAAAAAGAAATTAATGACTTCACAAAGGCAACATTGTCCTTCCCAACCTAGACATAAGGGTGTTTTGTTCTCCCAGTGGAGATCTCAGCTGGGACATGTGCATGGGCAGATGCAGCAGCTGGAGGACTGCACCAAGTCCTGCCCATGGGGAATGTGAATAGCCCTGTTTTAGCCTGTGTTTACAGTTCAACCCTTGCTGGGGCACTTGCTGACTGGAGAGGGGTCATTGAGAGCATACCGAGCTCTGGGTTTTAGTGCAGCTTTGAACAGAGGTTTCAGAAGCAGCAGAGGAGGCATTTCACATCCTGATATGATGGAAGGTCTAAAATTAATCTGCATGAAACACCAGCAACTTTTTGCATCACTTTTTATTATAACATACTCATTAAAAAATATTAGAAGGTCGCTTCTTCTGGCTTGGGTATAATTATGCAGGATGCCAAGTGTAGAATGAGGAAGAGCACAACAGATCCAGAGGACACATCCCCAGCTCTCTTTGAGGGTAATGAAAGCAGAGAGCACTCTGCCTCTTGACTGCGGGTGAAAGATGTATTTTGCTTGTTATTAATACTTGGGTAATTGCATACTCAAAGGGACAGTGGTTTAAATTATTGCAAAAGCTGTCATTGAGTGGCCTGGTCATTTAAGAAAAAAAACCACTGGTTTGTTTCTCTGCCTCCTGCATGGGTTATAATGTAGGAAAACATAGTTGTATTTCTGGTTTTTAACTCGTCCTAGTAAACAGGGCTCCTGCTTCCTTCCTGCTGCCTATGTGGGGCAATGGGACAAGGTGTAACAGATAATATCCACTTCAAGGGAACAAATTAATTATTATGTTTTGTTATTTGTTGTATTTAATTAAACATGCTGATAAAAAAAAAAAGGACAAACCAAAGCACTCTACCAACCAAAGGGCTATTTGTAGCATCCTTGAAGTAATTATATGTATGCATACCCATGGCCTGATTCTCTTGCTCGACTGTGTTTTTTTTCTTTAACAGAGCTATCTATTCTTATTGTTTTTATTTGTAGTCACTAGATTTAGATTTTGGTTTTAAGCCATTACAGTAGTTCCTCTACTCTCACTGGGCTGATTTATGACTTAAATGGGTGCAAAACAAGAATCAAAGCTATCAGTCCCTCAAGATTTCATTCACAGCGAAGGGTGTCAGGGAAGCAAATCAAATGACAGGCTTACTGCCACGTGCCAAGCTGCCACAAAAAAAAAAAAACAAAAGCCACAAGCTTTGCAGCCATTTGGCAAGGCCTATACACATTCCCCCTTGCTACTGTCAGCCCAGAAATGACAGTGTATTACACTATTCAGGGTAAATGTTTCATCAGATTACTATTGCAACTGCTAAAAACATTCTTGAACAAATCTGTGATTTGCCATATGGGTTTTATCCATATTGTCCCTCCCACAGGAGGATACAGGGATTGGCAAATCCAGATTTACATCACTGTTTTTCTCTTCAGGTTGACTACAAACTTGATACTAATCAAATCCTGTGTAATACTCACCAAGGGACTTGTTCTGCTCGCAGGCAGGGTACACAACAAAATGACCACACACTAGCTGTATAACATGCACAGTTTATTAAACAAGCACAGTAAAGCAAACAAGCACACTAATGTGAATCAGGTATATATCTGTATATATGTAGTGAATAACTACAATAAAGCAAATCAGAAACATATATGTAAGTAAAGCACAGAGGAAAATTAGCAATTCATGAAATCATTACTGCATAGATAGAATAGAGATTAAGA
>JASSUY010042363.1:0-22883 GCA_032466535.1 Forpus xanthops
GAAATGAGGCTCTTGTCAATCCAGTCACTTAAGGTGTCCTAAAGTTATCTACATTTAGGACAGCATGAATAACTTTTTACCCTGATACTCATAATGGTACGTTTGTGAATTTTTACTATCGATATCTGCAGTATAATTATCTAAAGTCAGAAGAGCTGAATCCCAGCCTGGGTACCTTGTGTTGGAGTGGGTGATCTCAGCATCTCTGGCTAGGTCTTGAAGACAAGCCTTTACTACTCTCTCTTATGTCAAGGCTGACTAGTAGTGTTCCCAGACTACATCTCCAGGATCCATCTGTCATGTGCAATGGGAAAGAGCAGAGCAACCTTTTATTTGCAGAGTCTTTTGGAATGGGCTATGGCTGTCCATGGTCAACTGCAGCTGAAGTGCTTTGGAACACTCAGAGAGAAATTTAAGTTCTTGGAGAGATTATTACCAAAAACTTGGGTGTTGTCAAATTGTGCATGTCACCATGGAAGAAAAATAAAATGTTTCAAGCAATCACTTGGAGTTGCATGGCAAAACCTCATTCCCATCATGCTTCACTATTTTTTCTTAATAATCTGGAAGTTATGCAGACAAGCTTTGCTGTCCCTGGTGCAGAATGGTGAGAGAGCATCACTGCTCAGGAGGGCCCAACAGGCTGTTCAAGAGGGATAGGCAGGGCAGGAGAGGTGGAGGAGTTGCACTCTGTGCAAGGGAGAAGTTGGACTTTACAGCCCTTACTCTCATAGATGATATATTTGAGAGCCTGATGATGAGGAGTTGGGGAATAGAAAACAAGATGTCTTTGTGGGTGTCTACTATCAATCACGCTGTCCTGGGTTCAGCTGTAATTATTTTTCTCCTTCTTAGTAGCTGGTGCAGTGCTGTGCATTTTGCTTTAGTCTGAGAACAATGCTGATAACACACTGTCCTAAGTTCAGCAGTAGCAGTCATTTTTCTCCTTCTTAGTAGCTGGTGCAGTGCTGTGGTTTTTTACTTTCAGCCTGGGAACAGAACTGATAACACCAATGTTTTTAGTTACGGCTTAGAATGTTTGGTTTGACCAAGGACTTTCTGAGCCTCGTGCTCTGCCAGGGAAGAGGGGAAGCCGGGAGGAAGCAGAGATAAAACATCTGACCCAAACTAACCAAAGAGGTATTCCGTACCACAGCATGTCATGCCCAGGATGTAAAAACGGAGGGCAGATACCTGGAAGGGTGGGGGTTCACTGTTCAGTTGGGCTTGGTACCGGGTGGTGAGCAGTTATATTCTCTTTTCTTGTATTTCCCTTGTCATTATTATTATTGGTGGTAGCAGTAGTGGTTTGTGTTATATTTTAGTTACTAAACTGTTCTTATCTCAACCCGTGGGAGTTGAATTCTTTTGATTCACCTCCCCCTCCCCCTGAGACTAGGGGAAAGAAAGAGGGGGGAGTGAGTGAGCAAACTGCATGATTTACAGCTTAAACCACAACACACACCAATGTTTTAATTGTTACTAAGTAATGCTTATCCTGAGGAAGGACTTTTCAGTCTCTCATGCTCTGCCAGTGAGGAGAGATACAAGAAGTTGAGAAGAAGCAGAGACAGGACACCTGGCCAAAGGGGTATTCCATACTGAAGCACATCATGGTCAGTATATAAACTGCGAGGAGGCCCAGATCACTGCTTGGGTTGGGCTGGGTATCGGTCAGCTGATGATGAGTATTGTACATCACTGCTGATTACTGTGTTCTTTCTCCTTTTAGCTTTGTTTTCTCTCTTGTTATTTCCCTTATCATCATTATTACTGGTGGTAGCAGTAGTGGTTTTGTGCTATACCTCAGTTACTGGTCTGTTCTTATCTCAACTTGAGAGGTTTACATTCTTTTGATTCACCTCCCCATCCGGCCTGGAGCAGGGCAGGGTGGCGAGGAGAAACAGGGGAGTGAGTGGGCAGCTTCCTGGTTCTGAATTACCAGCTGGTCTTAAAGCATGACACAGTTATAGCAGCCACACCATTTATTTAAAGCTGTTACTAATATGTCATGTATTAATTGATAACAAATGAATTCAAGAAATTGAAATAACAGTACAAACCAGAAACTTCTGGGTGCCAAAGCACTTGTGGCTAATATTCTCCTACTACAGCAAATAATAAAATTCAAAGAAAATTGTGCGTATTCTTTCTAAAATATCATGGTATTCCATTCATATTGCAAGCTTCATCCAACACAAGTCTTGATTATAAAGCTTACTTAAACTCTTATTATAAACACAGAGAGACTATTTTTGACTTCTAAACGTCATAACATAAAAATTGTATATACTGCTATCTAGTCTACTTGAAACATCATATATGCCTATTGCCATATCTTGGATGTCTTTAATATTTAAATTTATGAATATAGCATTTTTAAACGTTATGTTTTGAAAATTAAAAAAAAAAAAATCTAACAATTCTGTGGTAAATTTACTGCAAAATACAGTTATTTTACCTCTTAAAAATATACTGTAGAACAGCTGGGCTTCCTCATAGAATTATTTTTTTTTAGGTTTTAAGGTGTATGAATAAAAGGGAAAATAAATTTGACATGACCAAACCCAGTATTTCTCACAATTAAGCACCATATTGGAGTTCAAGCCTATCTTTATTTTCTGAGATAACATTCCCATATAATTACATTTTAAGCACTCTTTTATAGAAAAACACACAGAAGAGAGGAAGTATTTAAAAATAACCATGCACCAATCTCTGTGACATCAAGAGAGAGTAGGCTAGACAGTTACCTTTAAAAATCTGGGTCATAGTTCTGGGCATTCAGGTTGCCTTTTTACAAACATCAGACTCTCTAAAAAGGTATGTGTCTAAGATTTTTAATCTTTGATGTCAGAATTTCAGCTTATGGTGACTTTAAGTTAGAAAAACTATAGCTGGCAAACCGGCCAACTTACAGTTAAGACATTAATAAATTTCTATTGAAAATCATCAGAGTATAGTCAGCATTTACAATGACTAGTGCAAATGCACAGTGGAGCTATGTCAGCTTTAGGCCTGTTAAGACATTGGCTCATGATGCCATCTGTACTTCCGTGGCTTTCCCATTTGAAAAGAGTAATGATGGATCCTTACCTCTTTATTTAGTCACTGAGCTATGGCATGTTGAACAATCTTTAGAGACTTCTGTTTCAAGACATAACATCACCTTAAGATGACATTACTGAAGGCTTAGGTGTTATGAATGTGAAATTGTAAATTCTGGCTATTCAAGCTGTTGTTTCCTGCCCAGCATGGATTTCAATAAAAGGTAGTGCATAGTCTGAACCACTCTACAACCCTAAGGAATCGATGACATTTGTACAGGCATGAGAGTCATGAAGAGAGACAATAAATACCATCCAATGGCAAAGGTGAATTTGACTGAACTTTGCAAATTAGATATTATTGCTTGTTAGGTTCAGTAGGTGAAGGGAAGAAGGAATAATCATATTTTTATTAAATTTTACCTACCCTGTCCCTTGCACTGAATAAGGTCGTTGATTTAATCTTTCTTAAAAAGCCTGATGATAGGAGATTGTATTCTTTTCAGGAAACATTAATGCTTCCCAACATCTTTACTCTTCCTTAGAATCATCCTCTTTACTTGTTTGTGTCTTTGTTTACATTGCTCAGTACATCAGTACTTTTAGAATCTTTATTTTTTTTTTTCTTATAACTTCACAAAATTTTCATATGGGTGGATATTTTGTGCATCTGGATTATATCATAAGAAGTAGGCAAAAACACCATCAGAAAAGCATTTTAAACACACCTGTAAATTCATACATAGCTGTGTTAAAAGGCCTCTTTTTCTTTTTTTGTTTGGTTGGTTTGGTTGGTTTGGTTGGATTTTTTTTGCAACTTCTGAAGTTTAAAGAGGTCCAACAAATGTGCTGCTTTTCCAGTCTCCACCTTTTCACAGTTGAATACATAGGATTCATTAGTCAAAAGCAGGTCCTTCTTTCCTGTTTTGTTTCTGTTTTTTTCATTTCCAACACTATAATCCAGTATCACTGCACCTTATATGCTGGATGAATTCCTAAAGATATCTAAATTAGTACATTATATTTACAATAAGCTAAATTATACTACAAAATTATGTTTAAAAACTAAGTCACTAAATTATAATTGCAGTACATACCAAAATGAATATCCATAGCCTGATTCATAATAGATAATACTATTCCAAGATTTGCACTAACATTCTCTTTCTTTTAATCTTTTCTTCTAGAAATTGCTTGAGACAGCAGCTTTACATTTTTACTTTTAAATTGTCTAACAAATTACAATATTTAACAATACAAGTCCTATAATATATCTAATGATTTGCTTGCCATGCTACAATCAGTTCTGCTCTTTCTTGGGCTCCAGTCTTTCTGCTAGTTCTTGCACTACTATCTATAGGCACTGTGGTGATATAATTATTTAAGGGTTTTTTTTCATAGATTAGTTCCACTGGAATTCTACAGAAAGCATAACATAAAATTCTCTAGTAAGGTCTGGTTAGGCAGCTGCTGATAGCACAGCTGTATCATAGCCAAAAGATCGAGAAAAAAACTGTTCACAGCCAACTTGGAAACTCAGTCCTCATGTAGACCAATTTCTTTAAAAATCCTCTGAGATTTGCAAAATGGAAGAAGGCCTCTGAGCTCTTCCATGAGGACAGCCTAACAGCCTGGCTAAAGAGGGATTTGTAGAGGGATCTTACATGGAAATTTTCTATCTCAAAACACTATTACAGCATTCTTCAGTGGGAAGGAGAGTTATAAGGTATAAATAGATCAGTGAGCAATGTCTTGTGACTCTTACTACACAATGCTACAAGACTAATATTATATGTATAATTCCACCGAAACCGCAAAATGGTTTCACAGTGACAAAAGAACGTGGACAGTTCATGCACTTTCAGAAGCTGGTACAACAATGCAGAAGAACAATTTGGGGACATATACTTTATTTTCTATTTCATTACTAAACCAAGGTTGTTTATACTTCAACTAACAAGCCAAGGAATACACATCTCTGACATGAACAGGAAGTGGGAGGACAGCTGAGACTCCCCTACTTCATATCACTTCACTTCTCAGGCTCCCTTTTCTGTGAAAACTTTGAAATAGAAGCAAGCCAGCAATCCAGTTTTAGTTGTGTGGGCCTTTTTTTTTTTTTCCACTAGGGGGAAGAATTTCTTCTCCATTTCTTTCTTGTCCCTGACTTCTGGACACATGAAGCGTCTCCTACTCAGATTGTTTTTCATTTTTCTTACAACAGACATCTGCACTTAAGGTATATTCCTTCCTGTCCAGAAGGTCAAGGGTCTCCTATAAATCAGGTGCCATACACACAAGTTCCATGTAGTTGTTTCAGATAACCTTGAACCTTTATAATATTTAGGTAATTGAACTGCAATCATAAAATCAAGGCACAAGTTTGCTGTTCAGAGAGCAAGAGTAGAAGTGTTGCAGCAGTAAAGCTGGATGTAAGGGCTAATATGAAGGGTAAAATTCCTGTTCTTCCTTCTTCTTCTCTCACCCATATATCTCACACATAGATCTTCACTTTTTTAGTCTGAGAGGAAGTAAAAGGTAGACATAGGTGACTATGAAGAAATCAGTGTTTGGCATATGCTACTTATGAAAGGAGAGCATAAACAGCTCACGTTCAGCATTAGGCCAAAACGTAGGATGTGATTAAAAAATAGATAAATAGCTGGCACCCTATCTGGCATGTGAAAAAGTCTGAAAGGCTCCATTAAAGCAAAAGGATTTGTGAGAATACTTTTTTATAATTACATTAAGATTTTATTTTGTTTCAGAGGAGGCCTATTATGTTGCCCAAAGACAGCTGAATGTTTTTATATTTATATCATGTTTTAAGCCCAGCCGGCAATCCAGAACCACGCAGATGTTAGCTCACTCCCCACCTCCCCTTCCTCCTCCCACTCCAGGAGGAATGGGAAGGAGAATTGAAAGAATGCAACTCCCACAGGTTGAGACAAGAACAGTTCAGTAACTAAGGTATAACACAAAACCACGGCTGCTGCCACCAAGAATAACAATGATAAGGGAAATAACAAGGGAACAGAACACAACTGCTCACCACCCACCAACCAATACCCAGCCCAACTGAACAGTGATATAACCCTTCCAGTAACTGCCCCCAGGTTATACACTGGGCATGACGTGCTGAGGTATGGAATACCTCTTTGGTTAGTTTGGGTCAGGCGTTTTGTCTCTGCTTCCTCCTGGCTTCCCCTTCTCCCTGGTAGAGCATGAGCCTCAGAAAGTCCTTGGTCAGACTAAACATTACTAAGCAGCAGCTACAAACATCGGTGTTCCTAGGCCAAAAGTCAAAACTACAGCACTGAACCAGCTACTAGGAAGGAGAAAAAATTACTGCTACTGCTAAACCCAGGACAATTTATTATAGGTGATCATATAAAATAAAATATGTCCAGTAAGAACTACAGTCAGAATTGGTGAAAATGCATTTGCCAAACAGATTATTTTTTTCTAATCAATTTGCAACATTTTTGTTTCATTTGTTTTACTATTCCACCAAAGGAACTTCACTAGGAATAAATACAGCCCATAGAAATGGACTGTAAATGCCGATCTTGAGTAAAATAAAGACTGGTTGGAAGAGTTTGTAGAAATGCATACAAACCCAGTAAATATAAACCCAGTAAATAGGATTTTTAGACTATAATTCAGCTGTTTCAAATTGGTTAGCTGAGTTACAAAATCAAGGAACATAGGCTGCACTAGTCAGTGCTTAAGTTTTTTGCTGCTTCTTTTCACTGATTTACATCAATGCAATCTATAAATCCTATAGGTTGCTTTCTAAAACTGGGGGGAAAAAAGGGGTAAAAAATTACAAGTTCCTGTCATAAATAATAACTTATTTTTTCCTTGACAATTTCACTACAGGATGGACTGTCCAAGAAAACAAACAGAGAAGGTAAAAGCAGCCTCTTTCCCAGGATCCCTCAGTGAAAATCCAAAGTCTTTACAAGGCAAGAAGAACAACACAGTTGTTTAAATGGCTTAAAAACAGTCTCATATACATGACATTTCAATTTACCAAGCTAGACTGCAACTTACAAGAAGCACTGGTGATGCTGTATCAAAGTTTTAGAACTCTATCACTATGAAAACAGGATGCATGGTTGCAAAAAACACCAAACATTCACTGAAGCAGTTAGCACTGATTTTCACTGATATATATAATTACCTCAAGTATAGAATCATAAAGAAGTCTTCTGATTATTCTTAAACTAAACTGGAAAAGGCTCAGTATATGATTAATTCATAATCAAAATTTCTGTTTACCAAGCAGCCATATTCACACAGTAGAATCAGGGAAAAAAAGTGTATTTCCATGAAAATGCTTTACATACAAACTCAACAAGGTTAGAATTTCATCTAGACTGCAATGGCTTATTTTCACACGGGTATACCCTTTATTGTTTTTTGTAGTAGGATAAAAAGAGTTCTTAGAACATTTAGGTTCAAATCAGGCTAATTAACTTTTTCCCTTCTCCCTGTAAAAGGCGCATCACAGAGTTCTGGTCACTTCATAAAATGCTCTTTATGCGTTTTCCTGTGACTTAAATGGAAGGCATAGAATTGTGTGCAGAGACAAGAATCTGTAGCTACAAACAAATCTGACTTGTTCTTTCTCAGCTAAACCACTTCCTAGCTAAAGAGTTGTTCAGCTTGATGTCTGGGGATATGAAATCATTCCCTCCTGGCTTTAGTCTTTGTCAGCCATATCTCTTGCAGTGACACTATGTCAATGTAACAGGTAGCAGTTTCAGGTGAAAAAAAAAAAAGAAAAAAGCCTCAGCTGCAGGTCCTGAAAGGAGTACTCTAGCTATCTTCTGATAGTACAGAAGGATGATGACTGCCAGTGTTTGCCATGGCAACAATGAAGGGTTGTTATCTTACTTAGCAAAGATTAATTTTTTCTGTGATCCTAAAATTTTTTGAGTTAACATTAATCAAGAATTTTGATTCTACTGATCTACATAGATTAAACAGAATTCTAAAATATTTCAGTTTCTATCTCAGGGATTTTATTTTCCTTATTCTCAGGAATTCTCTCTTTTTCAGCAGCCAACTTTTTAATAGTCTTCTCATGTTCACTATTCTTAGTTTTTTATAGTTATTCTTCAAAATTAAGGTTATATGAAAACACGCTATCTTTGGCATTGCACAAATTTATCAATGTGTTCTTTCTATTGTGAAAAGCTATCATGAAAATTCTTTTTATTCATGGAGAGGTTTAGTTTTGGGCCACAATTGCTGTATCAAATTTTTTATTTGTTGGGTTTGCTTTTTTTAACAAGAAACATCTGGTTTTTGCTAATACACGATACATTTTTCCCAGTCATTATAATTGTTTGAAACACATTATATCCTCTATTACTTTAATCTTCATGACAAAGATGTGTAATAATAAAGGACTTTTGCTCAAAAAAAATTTTTCAGGCTATGTCCCTCCCTGGTAAGTACCACCAAGAAAAAAAAAAAAAAAAAATTGACCTTGTTATATTATTAATGTAGCTGAAAAATCAGTGTGTCAGATTTTTTTCATCTAATACTGTCTAAAGAATGAGCATCACTGGACTATCACGTCTACTCCAGTCCCACTGTGGGGCAGTGAGCCAACAGCCTTAGCTGTCTATTGGGGTTAACCCACAACACATTCCCAGTACTTGAAATCTTTTGCAGCTATCTCTAAGGGTCTTCTTCTGTCTATAAACTTTTGCCTCAGATAATTATCACACTTTTAGTGGAATAACTGCATGCTTGAGCTGCTTTGTTTGGATGACCTACTTCATCATGCACATAGCAATTTCTTTTCCAAGTACTTCTGCTAGTATCACTTGCCATTTCTCTGATTGAAATTATATATGAATATAAATGACAGTAAATACTCCTACAATACTTCCCACACAGATATGCCCCTTAAGAGTGTCAGGTTTTTGTCTGTTGGTTTTTTTTTTTTTTTCTTAAACAGTCCTTCGAAACTGGAAAAGCTTTCATATTGGCACTAACATAAGTTCCGTTGAGTAGATGTTAAAAGTGCTAAATTTGTTGTAGGAGGTTCCTTAGTAAAACAGCCTAAGATAAAACTACTACCTCCACTCCAAGTGTTTAGGAAAGCAGATTATAGTGATGTTATAATAGGATTTCAGAATTCAGTGAAAGGACAGCCCAGATAATTCACGGTGCTCCTGAAATAAACAAACCATGCAATATCATGCCATAAAAAGAGGCATCAATGCAAATAATATTAACAAACCATATACCAAACATTCTCTCTATACATGCATTAAAATAAATGTGAAGACGTACTTTAAATATAGGTACAAATGCTGATAAATTGTGCAAGTATTTTTACCTTCCTACACAGAACACATACAAAGAAATACAATTAAGTACTACTAAATCTGAAGAACACAATAAAAACTATGCTTTATTTGACTTTTTTATTTAATTATTCAGAAAACAGTTTAATTTCTATTGTGCTATTTCATACATATTACTAACCATAGTGCTAGTTTATATTGCCATAGTCTGAATGGGTTATTCAGTGTACTGGTTCAGTTTACAAACTGTAATGCCTGAAAGAATGACATTCTATTAAGGCTGAGATTATATTTTTTTTTCACACAAATGTAACTAATTTTATAACTCAATAGGCCAAAAGATATAATCTTAAGAAGCTATTTTAGAACAGTCTTGTATTAGGTTGAAAGTTGCTCTTTTTCAAATAATAGTCACTCAGAAAGCTAGACATGTGGAGAACAAAGGCTATAAAAGTTTTGTGGGGTTGGTTTTTGTTGTTTTTTTTTTGTTGTTGTTTTGTTTTTAAAGATGTAAATTTTCTGTGTCAAATTCAAGACATCATCAAACCAGATATATAGTCTTCTCATAAGAATAAATAAATAGTTAAACAAAGATTAGAAACATATATACAAGAGATTTCCTTAAGATTTTCATATTCATGAAAAAAGGAGAGTATTTATACTGTTATGACATCATGTTGAACTTCATTGTAAATTTACATAGAAAAAAAAGAATTAACACATGCATATTTTTTCTCCTTTTTTTGGGAACTCACTGAAGAGGAGAGCATCTGGTGTAGCTTAATATCACCCTTCAACTGGATTTTATAAGTGAAACTACATGGCTAAAGCATCATGAACTAAATCTATTTTCAACAAAAAGACAAGATCAAGGAAGAAGGGTCAGTATCAGTGCTACAATATGGATAATCAAAAAAAATTGGAAATATTATGAAGCAGCAGTGTCTTGACAATCTACAGCAAAAAAAAAAAAAAAAAAAGACAATAGGGAATTTTTTTTTTTGGTTAAAATTGTCTCACTAAAATTTAGGTGTGCTCAGTGTCTATGTAGGCTTTATTATATGGTCTACCTCGATTCTCTTTTAATATAAAGAGCAATCAATGGTTTATCTCAATTGGGAAATAGAGTGTGATCTCCTTATCTGATGTGTTTTCAGATGAGATGAACTACATTTAAGAAGTTCTTCTTTACCAACAGTAAGTGAATTCACACATCTAGCTCAGCTGAGAAGTTTGAAGAATTATAACTTTATAAGACAGGAAAGGAAATGTTTTGTTGTCTAAACAGCTCGTAAAATAAAGGATATTTTTGTCAAAGTGGAGAAAGAGGACTGCTGGAAATAAAAGCCTATTTCATTAGACTTTAGCAGAGTTCTTACAAACACATTTCCAGAGCAGGCAGAACTGGGTCTTGCAGAAACCGTGTTACAGGCTAAGAAAACATATCTGTCCCATAACCCCTTTGTATTTCCTGCATAGGTTTTCAGGCAAAGTTTTTTGTAGAATAGGGACTATAAGGGTGGCTTCTGTGAGAAGGTGTTAGAAGCTTCTAGCTAGTCCAATAAAACTAATAGCAGCCAGCTCCAAGATGGACTTGCTGCTGGTCAAGGCTGAGCTTACCAGCAACAGTGATAGTGCATATGAATGTTCTAGAGCTTTAAGTCTCCTATATGCATATGTATGTGTGTGTGTGTCTGTGTTTATATAAAGGATAGTATATAAATGTAAATCTCCTATATATAAATTTTTTGGGGCGAACCTTGCTATACAGCAGTAATGCATAATTCCCCACATATCTGCCATCTTTAAGATACCACAAGAGGACAAGCAGTTAAACAGCTCCTCAGGACCCAATGGTGACATTTCTTTTTTGCCCATATGCAGGGTATGTGAATATGGGCATAATTTTTCTACACTCTCTACTGCTAATTTGACCCCATAGCAGTAAAGCAGAATCTGCCCTTTTAGATGAAATTTTCACACATGCATCACACAAAGGTCTATACTTAGTGAGTTTGTGTATTTTGATAATTGTCTAAGTTCTATATGATGAAGAATTGGGTAGATCTATAGTAACTGCAAGTGGAGTATCACATACCATTTTGTGACAATGCATCTAGATAAACTGAAGAAGTTTCAAAGGATGAGCCCCTTTGAAAAGAAGGTGAGGACAACAGTTACACATCTAACAGTTTTTTAGAAATCTTTTTGAAATCAGTGGGAGTTGAGTGCCTAAATACCTCGAGTACCTTGGGTGTGCAGATTGCCTAAATGATATTTGAGGTGGCAGCATCATAGTGATTGCTAAGAATGCTGTGTGTTATTCCCAAGATAGGGAAAAATGAATCAGAGAATATGATCAATATGCTTCCTAATCTGAATGGTTGTGAGGTTAAAAAAAGGAAAAATTCAGGATAATGATAGTTTTGAAAATACATTCCTTACCAAGAAAAAGTTGAAATCTTACAGTTTTTTATTTATATTCAGTAAATAATGACTGAAAAATACTGTTGAAACAAATTCTGTTTCAGCTGAGTTGGTTACGCTGTTAAAAAAGAAGTAATTCTTCATTTCTAAGAAACATCTTCAAATATTTTGAGATTATTTCTCTAGCAGGGCTATTGAGTACTTGAAACCTAAGTTACCATTTACATTAACTTAACAGCACTCTGCTGCAGTGTGGATTTGACCTTGCATTGCTATGGTACTTATTTTACCTGTTGATGTTCCTCAGTTTTAAGTATACAGGAAATGCAAAACAGTCAACTTGCAATCCCTATATGGGAAAAGAAAGGTAGAGCATCAGCAGAGTTTATACACGTTTAGATATGCCTCGTCACCATTCCACCTCTTAGCATGCATTTAGAACATTTTTCAGCCACACAAGAGTGGCTGCTTTGGAACTCTTCCAGAAGCTCAGCTTTGAGTCAAAGAGGGAAGTCTCCATTTACAAAGAACCATTCACAGCTGTCAGAAGTTAGCTGTCTGTGGGACTCAAAGTACAGCTGCAGTTTTTCCAGAATACTGACAACTTCTGTGGCAATCAGAGTCTGTTCGCTAGTACTGGTGTTTCTGAAGCTTTATCAGAGAAAAGTCTCAGTGCCCTATGCCTGTAATTTCCATTTTTATGAGTTTATTATTCGTTTATTGTTTTGTGCTCTAATGACATACTGAGGGATTTTTTGTTGTTTTGTGGTGTGTTTGTTTTTTCTTTTTTTTTTTTTGTTTGTTTGTTTGTTTGTTTGTTTGGTTTTTTCTGAAGTTACAAAAAGATATGGAGTTTTGAAATAATATGCTTATTACGATCAGGGCATTGTTTGTTTGTTTGTTTTTAAGCTTCCAGAATTAACACAAAGCAGTAAGCTCTGTTTCTTTAGTTTCCCTGAGACATACAGAATAGGGTTTGTAGCATTTATGAAGAAACAGCAGCAGCAATATTTAAACTAAATAGGAGTGATGGGATTGTATCCTCACAGTTTTGTTAGTCAGAAATATAGTCATATCCTCCTCTATTTGCTTCAGTAAGGCTGTCAACTACAACTCCATTTCTCCTGGAGAAACCCTGACTGTTCCTCATTTTTTGTTCACATTAAGTACAGAAAGAAACAAACATATTATGATGTAACACAGTATAAAGATTTCATTTGTGGAGTTCCTCTGCAAATGCATTTCTCAGAAATACAGCAGTAACCTGAGCTAAAATGTTTGTGTAATGCCGCATTTTTTTTTAATTCTCTTTCTAACCCCCTTCTCTCATTGTCTCCTTGAAAAGTTTGCATAATTATAGCAAGGATATGAAAAACAATTGGGAATAAAAAACATACTTTCTTATTTCTTCTGAGAAGTGCATGATGCACAATAGCATAATATAAAGCTGTATATGATAAACATTAGCAATTTTTTAACTGTGTCCCCAGAATGCAGTCTTAAAGAACACACCAAGTATGAAAGGGCAGGAGAAAAAAAATCTACAATGAAGCCATAGAGACACAATTATATATTTGACACCAGCCAAGAATAAAAACTGTGATAGTTTTATGACCTGCATTTTGCACATTTTTGTTTATTTTTTTCTTTTAAATAAGTGTGATGTGGGTTTATTTTGTTTGCAAATCTGGTAGTGTGCAGGCTACCATTTTATGTAGGTGTCAATGCAGCTGGGAGCTTACAACCTGAGCCAAGGAACCTCAGCCCAACTCTTTTTTTTTTTAACTTTGTGTTACTCTGAAATAGCTGAAAGTGCTTACGAGTTCATACAAGGAATTACTGTGAATAAGAAGGAGGGGAGAAAAGAAGGGGATGACATTTTAAGAATCATGTTTTCTCTTTGTTTTGCTATTCCTGACCCTGATCCACCTTAACTTCTGTGTTTCTTATCACTTCTAACTTTATTACCTTTTTGAGGCTGACCATGCATCATGGAAATGTGCAAAAACCAATGAGGAGTTACAATGAAAATCTTTCTGCAATCAGAGCTGGGCATATCATGCTGTCAGGCTGCTTTCCTGCATGCACGTAGCACAGTAACTGGCTGCTACTCAGTGGGAGCCTTTCAAGATGTCAAATTTCTCTGAGTACACTGATTTTATCTTTAAAATGTTCCTAATTTCTAATTTCAGAAAGAAAATTAATGAGCTGTATTAATGCAAAAGGAAAAGACCTGAAAATGAACATTCTCTGTACTTCTGATGTTCTTAAAAAAAAAAAAAAAACAAAAACCCAACTTTTTTGTTTTTTCAAGTTTCTTTTTCCTCTGCAGTAATAAGCAAATGCCACAGGCCAGTGATTTTGTATGTATCTGTGATACCAGTATCACAGGTATAGAAGTATTTGTACAAATGAGTTTGTGCCTTATCATACACAGGGTTTCCTCAGGAAGACAATCTCTTGCATTTGATTATGTTGCCATATTCTCAGTAGCGCTGCCTTGCTATATTAAACTGTGCATCAGGATGCCACTCAGTCAAAATTATTTTCCCTCTGTGTTGCCATTACTTGTTAGTTTTACATTGTAGGTTTTTTTTTTGTTTGTTTGTTTGTTTGATTGGTTTTTTTTATGCTTTTACTGTGGCTTTTCCTCTCCTTTTTCAAAACCACATCCAAATAACAGTATTTTAGCAATTCACATCACTCTGAGCATATATATATAAAACAAGGTTAGAGGACCTCCACAATGTTTTAAGAAATCTCAAAAGGAATCGCTGCTGAAAAAGGCTGTGCAAATCAGTGGCCAAAGAAAGATTAAAAAATTAACATTAATATTTTATTTCAAAAGGTAAATTAGTAAGCATATTTTGTTTCCATTCATGAAAGAAGTAGAGAAAAGCTGTGTTGACAGATTCGTATGTTACTCTTTCTTGTGGAGACCAAGAAAATCTTTATACCAAATAGTCCATTATTATTGTATTGCCATTATTTTGCCAGAGGTTTCTAGGCAGCCTCTAGGCATTCACTTTCTAAACCATTGGGAGGTTTTTATCTCATGATATTTAACATGCCCATTTTTGGTAGACAAGTACTCAAATGAAGTCACCTTTCATCATCTCAGGACTTGCAAGTTGTCAGAGGACTAGACTTCCAAGGGGGATAAGAAAGAGTACATATCTGTCATTATTTGAATTCCATATTTAGCCACTATTTATGGAATAAAAGGTTAAATTCTCCTGAAAGAAAAAATAATCTTGAAATGTTACTGCTGTTTCTCTGTGAAACCCATCCTTGTACCCTCTTTTCTAGCACAATAATAAATTGTCACTCAGTTACACTAAAAAGCAGAAAACTTGGATGGAAACACATTTTAATAATGCCTGATTAGTACAGGGAACTCATTATAACTTGGCAGTCCTTGAGCACTATGGTTATCAACACGCAAGAGTTAAATGCTATAATGCAAATATTTACAGTTGAACTGTTAAAATAGACAAGAGTTTTGGAATAGAGACTAACAGAGGGATAGGGAAGAGAATTGGAAAGATAAAGGCAAGAAAATCAGTCCTATGAGAATATAATGAACAGATATTATTTTCTTTCCTTCCACACCACATTTTATAGGAATTAATTATCACAATTAACAGATTCTTGAATATTCTCACATAAAGAGAAACCAAATCCAAAGACTCTAAAGAATAATGTGGGATGAACTTTGAGATCTGGATGAAGGCTTCTATGTGGCTGTCACGCGTTCAGCAGCAGCAGCCATTTTTCTCTTTTGTAGTAGCTGGTGCAGTGCTGTGTTTTTGATTTTCGGCACTGATAACACCAGTGTTTATAGTTATGGCTTAGAATGTTTAGGCTGGAAGAGGACTTTCTGAGCCTCATGCTCTGCCAGGGAGGAGGGGAAGTCAGGAGGAAGGCCAGGAGGAAGCAGAGACAGGACATCTGACCCAAACTGACCAAAGAGGTATTCCATACCACAGCACGTCATGCACAGGATGCAGAAACGGAGAGCAAAGACTCGGGGGGGGGGGGGCACTGTGTGGTCAGGCTGGGTAAGCAATTGCAATCTTTTCCCTTGTATTTCTCATCATTACTATTATTGGTGGTAGCAGTATTGATTTGTGTTATACTTTAGTTACTAAACTGTTCTTATCTCAACCTGTCAGAATTGCATTATTTTGATTCTCCTCCTCATCCCCCCAGGACTGGAGGAACAAAAACGGGGGAGTGAATGAGAGAGTGACGGCATGAGTTTGAGAGTCTTAAACCACAACAGTGGTACGTGTTTCCAGCTGATCACTTGTTTTGCAAGATGCTCTCTATTAAAATGCCAGCATACACAAAATGCAATAGCCTGTAATTGCCAGAACTTTTAATTGAGACTTTACAATTCAGTTTCACCACATGAGATTTGCTACTCCTCTGTGAATTAACTTTGTGATGAGGATTATTTAGTTCTTTGAAATCAGTCAGTTAATACATACTGAAAAATTTTGAGCTCATTCTGTAAATCCTACTACATGCTGAAAAATACTGAAAAAGGATCTTAATCAATTGTACTAATGCAGGACACTTTTAGTTCTAAAATGCCTTTTTTTTTCTTTTTCTGGGGTATCTCCTCCTATTCCCTTTCAATATTTTTTTGTACTGCAGATATGAGAAAGTAGTAATACCACATACGCTTGCCTTTGTTTCATAGAACCATTAATCATAGAATAGTTAGGGTTGGAAGGAACCTTAAAGAACATCCAATTCCAACCCCCCTGCCACAGGCAGGGACACCCTCCACTAGGCTAGGTTGTCCAAAGCACCAGGAAGAAGATGATTTTCTCCTTGATTGCAAAGTTATTTTTCCATATCTTCATAAACTCTGTGCTGTTTACAAATACATTTTTAAACTTAAAAATGCAACTGCAAGCACTGACTTTCCTTTAGTGAATCATTTCACAACACTGGTGAAAAAATCACCAAAGGACAGTTCTTAAACAGTATTGTCAGTGTGGGGGGAATTTAGCCAACATTGATAACCACTATGTTAAACACTGTATCTTGATACAGCTCTTTTTATATTGGTTAATTTAAATTATAGAAGGAGTATCCTTGCTCTTGTTCATTTAGTGTTTGAAAAGGTCATGCTGAACTACTATATGAGCAAATTGAGTACTAAAAATAGTGACTAAAATGGAATTCCTGGAGTGGAATGGTAGGCTAAGGTTGCTTATGGCATTTGAAAGATTCTAAATTGATTACTATAAAAAAAAAAATGTGCAAACACGCCAAATGGATTAGTAAAAATATTAAAGGTTTATATCCATAGGTGTCTTCATAAAACACAAAAGCCTACCTGGGCTGGGAGGAAGTGATTTTGAAATCTGTCAGGTTGAAGAGATCATTGAACTCATGTTATCAAATTCCTTGGCCAAAATTTCTTATCAATAAACTCCTGTGTGAAAGGAGGATTCTCACCACATTTTACAATAAAACAGCATGCTATGAGTGGTACACTTTCCCTAGATTGTTCCTTGACTGACGTATTGCAGGAAAGCTGAGCCAAATAATCTATTTAACAATCTGTAAAATCAATAATTTGGCATCAAATGACACTGGTGTCCAAAGACACAGAGTTGGAAAGGAAAAAATAAACTTTAAAACACCAAGTTATTAACTTCAGCAGAGAAAATATATTTTATATAATAAAACAAATATAGGATTTGTGATAGAGTCAAAATATATTAGATCTGTATAAAGAAAACACAACTATGCCACTGTCAGCAAACTAGTAATAACTGATTAACAAGAAGAAACAAGTAAGATTCCTGTTAGGTATTAAAAAAAAAAAAAAGAAACAAAAAAACCCAAAAACAGAATTCTCCAGGCAAAGCTCCTTGATATTTGGACATGCACTTAGACTGAAAATGCTGTGAGCTGATATTAAAGCCAGTGCTTTCATATGGCGGTTGGTTTTAAGTGCTTTTCCAAGAAACAGGATTATAACTGATAAAAATGTAAAGTTAACCTCAGTATTTCCAACATCAGTATTTTCCATCAGGTACCAATTTAAGTGTCATTATCCATTAAGTATAATTGCCATTATCTGGTTAAGTTGCTGATGATTTAGGTAAGGATAAGGTAGCTGTCAAGAGTCATAATGTTAAGGCCGGAGATAGTACAAATTCTTCACTCCCTGAATTTGTATAGGCATTGTAATATCTATGACTTTCTTGTTGGAGCATGCATGTTGAATGATATGACAAGACCTCATACAAGATCTTTTGGTGGTAGATATCAGGATGCAGATGATGCACACAAGTATAGCATATAACTCTTGCTAAAGAGCTTTTGTTAAGTATTTGAAAATAGATGGCTTCTTCTTGCTCCTGAACCAGACGGACTGCAGAAAAGTCAGTAGGGCAAAAAGCAGCGCTGGAAAAAATTCAGCAGAGTAATGGAGAGATACAAAGTCTTTAGTTGCTTTTAAGAGCTACATCTCAGCAACCAACTATGCACTGTTTTGCTTTTGAGAGACTGAAGGAGGAATGTAAGGCTGAGTAACCCTTAAACAGGCTTGTACTGAATTATAACACATCATGCAACATTCTGATGCAGGTTAACAACAAAAATTTTTGTTAGCAGTCTGATCTATTCAAACAAATTTTTTGTCTGCCTCAGAATCTTTTGTCCCTCAGATTTTTTAATTCTTCTGTTTTAAAATAAAAGACTTCCCACAGACACAACCTCAAATTCTTATTTCTCATTACTAACCTTTAAAGAACATAAGATAATTGAGTAGATCTTTCATGTAAGCTGCTTCTCCTAATTTCCAGAACTGAGGTTAGCAGCATGGATACTTACTCTTTCTTAGTGAGTTCTGGCATAGCCAAAAATAGTTTCTTGAACTTGAGTTTTTCCCATCTAGCTTTCAGCACTTAAACGAGCCTTTACATTATCTTAGATCCCTACTTTCCCTGAGGAACAAAGGGACATAGTCAACTGAAAGAAATAGCTATCTTGAGAGGATGATTCATTTCTTAAGAAGGCTTTTATCACCTGTTTATCATTACATACAGAAGCAGCCTAGAGAAAATAAGCCTCTGTGAAGACAGGCTCCAGTACCTATTTGCTGTGCATGAATTTTTCCAGGAAGAATAGCTAGTCTCCCATAGGAGTGATTTCTTGCCTCTTCAGGGTTAGGTGTCACAGAAGAGTTCTTCTGAGGGAACTGTTTTGCATTATATTCCAATTTAACTGAAGTCCATCTCCTCTCTCTTTTAATGTGTATGTCCCTGAACTTATCCACAAGTTTACCTTGAGCTGTCATTTAATGTATTTCTTATATCATTGGAGTTTTATTATCAACAAACTTTTCTTGACACTTCAGAGTGTAAACAACAATGAAAATAATAAATACTAAGTGATGTATTTTATTAGGTGCTAATTTATCTAATGTTCATGTCAGAAGTTTAAAGCTTTTGCAGTCTGTAAATAAACAGCTTTAATTAACAGTTTCATTCATGAAAAGTATTTTTTGAAAGGATTCTATCCATAATGGCAGAATATTCCAAGCCATAAATACTTCTGCAGGCGTGCAAATGATTAAGCAAAACTATATGGCATCTCCAGAACTAATTTAGGCTTGCAAATGTTATTCCAACTTGAAATAATAAAATAAAATTATTTAATAAATAACGATAAAATAAAAATATTTTACTTATGTCGAAACAATTTAAAAACTGCGTTAATCTTTCGATTGCCCTCTGACATCAAGTTCTACAAGACGGAATTCAGACTTGTGTGAGAGGAATCTATAGGTCATTCAGGTTTAAATGTTGACTTGCACATATGTGCAGCATACTGTCATAGGCAGAATTTAGAAAATGGGGTGAATGTCACCTATTACAACCACCTTGATACTTCTATATCAAAAGTTCATATTTTCATTGTTTCAAAGAGAAAAGTGAAGTCTTTCTGCTCACAGATTTTGTTACTGGGCTTCCATTTATTTTTCTGGACTAATAGTATGAGTGAAATGCTACCCATCATGTCAGAATTTGTTCGATAATGAAACAAAATTTATGAAATTATAAATTTCATAAATCAAAAACAATTTAGGAAATTATGCAATAAAACACAAAGATACTTAGATTAGAAAAGAAAAAGAAATTGCAGTAATATGATTATGCTTCAAAACCTGGAAATACTAATAAAATGTAAAAATCATAGCCACAGTTTAATAAAGATTATATAGAGGACCATTGAAATAATACGTGCCAGATAAAAGATTAGTAATTTACTGTTCAACAACTATATGATAATGCAACATTAACATTGCATAAGTAATGGGTATGATATTTAAAAATATATTCTTGATTGAAAGACTATGCTATAAAAAACATATAATGAATGACTAGGGATTACAGCCTTGTGATACTTACAAGGTTCTAAGTTATTCACAACAGTATTACATTGCTCCTGCTAACAGTTTGGAGTGAAAATACATATGGGACACACAAGTCAATTAAGTCATTTTTTTGTCAAAAGCAAAAATGAAGCATAAATAATGTATGGTTAATGGCAGCATTTTGGGTGCCAGTATAGTAAATGAAATTATGTGGTAGTCAGCATTTATTACTGATAAATTATGTGGCAGCCATTGTTCTGGCTCTCCTGCCAAATCTGCAAATTTAATTGGCAAGACTGATGACAACATTTTTATGGGCTTTTTCATGCTTTTCCATTAGGCTTAACAAAGACATTTATTCCATTTTTATCTTGGAGAGAATGTTAACAATTGAGCTCTATTAAATTTATACAAAAAAAAAAAAAAGCAGGTTTAAAATATTATTATGATCAATGGAATAAGTAATGAAAGAAAATAAAATGTGAATTAACAGAAAATTTTTCATTAAGCATTATTTGTTGAATAAATGGAAATTACTATGATAAGAAAACATAAGAACAAAGCAAGGAAATTCATTTTTATTATGGCATCCACATGACATTTTAGTCTATGTAAAACACAAAAAATGGAAACAAAAATCCCCACTTATGGGGACACAGGTTTGCTATCGCATCATTAATGCTTACAGCAGTATCCCATAATCCAAACGTTCATTCACATCAATAGAATAACAAAAGAAAAATCTATATTACCATAGATATTACTACCTAAAATACACTTAGTCATACAGAAATTTACATATGCCCTTGCTAGTGACTGTATGAACTATTTTTTTAAAGCAAACTTAGGATGTTTCCTGTAATAATAAGTACTTAAGACTGCAGGTGACATAAAGTGTAAATATATGTTAAACTCTTTACAGTTATATTTAGGTATCTCTGGTTTTCATACATTGGCTAACCATTCACAAAGAATGTATTAAGCCAACATGATTTTAGGTATAAGCTCAAGCACTAAACTAAATACATTATGCTCCCAAAATCAGTAGACAGGGACCTGTATTTACAGCAGGCTTTCAGTCACCTAAGAACAATCACTCTTTGGTGATGCCCATCTAAAACTGTTATCCATAGAAGAGTACTGGAGATTAATTTACCCTGATTTAGACACCATGCATAGTTGCCTACTAAGACTGTTTCAAAACACAGTACCTTCCTGCCTTTATTTAATAAAGCTAAGTACAATATGTCTCACCTTTCCTACAATAGTTGGGAAATAGTTCAAGTGGAAGGAACTAATTTAATTTAGCATCCATCCATTCATGGATGCAATTCAGAAGTAGGTAACGTTTTGTAAAGGAAGAGACAGCTTCCTAACAAAGCTTGAAGCTTGCAGGGCCCACACAGGTCTTATAATGCTAAAGTTCATCCTAGGCAAGACAAATTTTATGATTTAGGTACTGACACTGTTTTTTATTAAACTTCTCTATTGGCATTCATTTCAGCAATGCAGTTGCATTAAAAAAAAAAATGATCGAAGCAAGATGTAAGAAGACATTAAACATTCCCAACATTTTACTATATTAAGAGTTGGATTTATTTTCTTGATGAGATATTGGAAAGGGAGTTCTGAAAAATTAATTAAATTAATTCACTAAACTCTTCCATATTCCATATGCAACATTTCAGCTAACTGATCTCATTTTGCTTCAGTTCCTGAAATGAAGACTGGGGATAATATTTCATTTCACCTCTCCCGCTTTTACTACTTTGGCTGCAAATTTTCAGTCAAGTAACTTCATACTATTTAATTGATACTGAATTTCAGTAGGACTGACACGCTCACTCTGGCTGATATTTTCTAAGGCACAGGTTGTAACATGGCAGTATGTAATGATTTTATCTGATTAGATAACTATAATGGAGAATCCAGACACCATTTGCACCTACTAGATTTTACTATATAGTAGCAATAAACATAGTAAAATCCTATGTGGCTTTCTACTTAAGCTTTGTAGGCTGCTCATGCTCCACAGGGACATATATATAAATCTAGAGCTGAAATGACATTAAATCATAGCTTTAATTCCACTTCTATGCAGAAATAAACTGCTCAACATTTTTTCCTCTGAGGCCTGTAACTCTATACTTTAACAGAGGGTGTGAAAGGGTGCTTGATGTATTATAACTTGCAAAAGAGTAAGACTAACAATGTTTAAGAATGATTTTAACTAAGGTGTATCGTATTGTTGTGACATCATATTATATGACTTTTTTCTTTTTATTATCTGTATTATGGTTTTAGTGTCTTGCAAGCTATATGTATGATTTATTTAGATAATATATGCAATATAGAAACTTTTATTCATATAGCACTACAATTTTTCACTTAAACTAATAATTTTACTGGTAAACTAATAACTCTTGTATTACTAAGCTACTTTACTGATAATAAAACACAAGTAGAATCATGGAATCATAGAAACATAGAATAGTTAGGGTTGGAAAGGACCTCAACATCATCTAGTTCCAACCCCCCTACCAGGGGCAGGGACACCTCCCACTAAACCATACCACTCAAGGTTAAGTCCAATCTGGCCTTGAACACTGCCAGCGATGGAGCATTCACAACTTTCCTGGGCAACCCATTCCAGTGCCTCACCACCCTTACAGT
>JASSUY010042364.1:0-14645 GCA_032466535.1 Forpus xanthops
CAGTATGGAATACCTCTTTGGTCAGTTTGGGTCAGGTGTCCTGTCTCTGCTTCCTCCCAGCTTCCCCTCCTCCCTGGTAGAGCATGAGGCTCAGAAAATCCTTGGTCAGACCAGATATTACGAATCAGTAACTGAAAATATCGTTGTTACCAGCCCTGTTTCCAGGTCGTAAGTCAAAAACACAGCAGTGCACCAGCTATCAAGAAGGAGAAACATGTCTGCCACTGCCAAACCCAGGACAGCTGAATATCCAATTAACTTCGGTGATGTGAAGTTATTGTCTTGCTCCTTAGAGGTGGAGTATTTTTTGGAAAGTTCTTCTTCCAGCAGATTGCATTAATGTCCATTTCAGTTATCTTACTTACTAATAGCTAGAAAAGTGCTGAATTCTGTACGTGGTCCTGGGTAACTGGGGAATTAAATTGATCTGACATTCTTGTATTCTTTCAGGGAAAACGCATACATTTTCTTTATGTTTTCCATACATCCTTGTGTGACAGATCAAAATTGGACAGTGATCTCAGTAATGCAAATAAGATCTTTCAGCCTTGCCTGAATCAGAGTAGTTTTACAGATCTACCAGCTCCTACATTCATTGCTCATCTTGCAATACTGAACTGACTTTCCAGAATCTAAACATCTGTCGGAAGCATCCAAGTGTGGAAGAAAAGTCTTCGTTAATGCAGTATGTGTGAATCTCATCCCACAGTTCAGTCATTCACGTGATCCTCCCTGTTGCTTTTCAAGGCAGATCTGTGCACTGAAGGTCTATGTAAAGCAGTGGTTGCAGTTTTGCTCCTAAATTAAATTTGCAGCTTTTCAGTTCCTGAGAAAGCCAGCAGCCTGTAGAAGAGGGCATGGCACAGTGGGGTGAAACAGCTACTTTTCCTCTCCCTTTCCCATCTCATATTTTGTGACACACTCTGAAGTCCAAAAAGTCATGACTACTTTTAGACTAATCTTCCAAAGCACTAGGGAAAATGTGAGCCAAAAAAGGGAGCTCTTTAAGCTGAATGTTGTACTAGTATTCCTTTTATTTTTGTAACATAAGGAGCCTTGTGTTCATGCCTTGAAATGCAAGCTAGTAAACCCTAAAGATTTATAAATTATAGCTTTCTTGGATGTGATTTCTGAGTTAATAAAACAGCAGTATTAATTTCTGTGTTCTCCATAAGCACATAGACATATATTTATGCAGACTACAATCAGAGCTACATGGGATATCAACCATGCTATTTATCCTACAGAGATGGCCCTTTTCTGCCTTGTCTTTTTTACTAACACAGTTCAGCAGTGAGCACTAAGCATCGATCAGATAGAGCAAAAAGGAATCAATTATGTTTTATGAGGTTAAATGGACCGTAGTGAAAAGTCTGTTGATATAGCACATATTTATTATAATTAATCTACCTAAAAATGAATGATACTGATATAAAAATAATGTTAGCAATATCAGTGTGACCTGAATACTAAACTCCTTTTGAGGTCACACCATTGTATCTGCTCATCTCTGTCAGGGCAGGCAGGGATGGAATAGTTGTATGGTGTATTTGCAAGGTCTGATGAGGATTTTTGTATTGATGTGGTTACTCATTAGAAAACTCAGCAGGAACTGCCGCAAATTTTTGTAGCAATGGTTCTGTGAATTCTACAAGATTCTTATCCACAAGATAGTGTTGGAAGAAAGCTCATCATGAAACGTGCCAGATAATTTCATTGCTCTGGTAAGTAAGAGATACTAATTCGGTAAGGGTTCTGATGCTTTGAATTGGTTTCATTTTTCATCCAGCAGCTTCAAGTAACTTTACAATAACAAGTTTCTTGGGTATAGAGGTAGCTTAATTTAAAATACGCTGAATTATTTTCCCTTTCACTCTTTTCAATCGGATTTATAGGTGATAGTAGCATCTGGAAATAAGACACCTTTGCCAAATTCCAGGTTCTTCCTGACCTGTAAGTCACACTAGTGGTCACCAAGAACTGTGCGCTTAGCAGAAGAGCAAACTAATTTGATTTCATATACCATAAAAATGCAAACCAAGCATAGCTATAATGCTAATAATGCAAAGTGTAACAGTACAATACTATTGTATTACACTAACCCTTTGACCCAGTGACATTTAAATCTTAAATATTTAGATATTAAGGTTCTTCGAAAGGTTTCCTTCAGTATTGGAAAGCAATATGTTCGGGAGAGGAATATGGGAATGTTTCCATCTTAGTGAGGAGAAACATTTACTGCCGAGTTTCATGCTGCTTCTAACTGCCTGGTTATATTTAAGTGTTGATACTGTTGCACAACCATGAAAATAAATGTTTAATTTTGTTGGGTTCTTTGGGTTTTTTTACCAATATTTGCCCATAAACCAAACTGATGTTTTATGGATTTTTTTAATTAAAATTTAATCACAGATTCACATTGCAGAGATTGTCATCTTTTAGCATTAGTTCTTCCTTATTAAACTGAAACCACAAATTTTACATAAGGACAAAACAATTGCCCTTTAATTTCAGATTAGAGATTTTTGTCATTCTGATTGACTTGAATATACTAAAACCAGTGAGATTTGAAGACATTTTGATGTTTTTATTTTCTCTTAGAACATGCACGGAGCAATAAAGACAATTTTCATTCTTTTGTTCATATCCTTAGCATTGAATAAAGACTAAAAGCTTTGAAGACTGAGATGGGTAAAACACAAGAAAGACAGAATGAAGGATAGCTCATTGTATACAGAATGAACCTTTTGCTTGTAGCCAAGCGATTTGGTGGACTCTTGTAACTGATAAGTAAGAGAATTCTTCAGTTAATGTTTAGGAACACCACTTAGAACCAGCCAAGGAGCTGGCAAACTCCAAAGTTCAGCTAAAGGACAAAGTGATGAAGAGGAAGATGATGAAGAAATTACCACCATGGGTCCTAAAGACTGCTACCACATTATTGTACACATGCGGGAGGAATTTTTTAGAGATATGATATAGTGCATAAGTAACTTTATGAATATGCATGTAACATAATGAGTATGTATATTTAATGATTATATAATCACAGCTTGTTTGGCATGCTTGGAGGAACTATGCCCCGTGTCTCTCGATGCCGCAATATGGAATACCTGCTTGTCAACTTAAACTTTGTTGGCAAGTTCTTAGAGTTTTTCTATGAATCAAGACAAATAAGCACTTCTAATCATTATTTTTTTCTATTTAACAAATCATCATAGATATTTAAAGCTCTGAATCATTATAGAAGTTGGCAGAACATACAGCCAGAATGAATTCTGCAATGCAGAATGTAATGGGGATTCTTTAGCAAAATGCATTAAGATTTGGGAGTCCCGCACTGATCTGATTTTTCTTAGAATTATGTATACCTAAGGTCTCAGTGGCTTTATAACTTATTCAATAAACACTGTTTTTAGCATTGGTTTTTCAATTACTCTTCCTCTGTATACTGCTACAGTTTCTCTTGCTTAAGTTTTTCTTAGTATCTGCATGATCACCTTGATAAAAGGCATTTTTAGCGCCTTTGGTTCCCATCAGTATGTAGCAAAAGGCCTTCCTAGGGGCTCAGGGAGTGAATGCACAAGGAGACTCCCAGGTCATCTGCTCTATGGTTTTATTACATTTACAGCTTTTACAGTATTCATGAGGTGTGTTTAGGAGCCAGTGACGTTTGCTTTGCACTTGGCCCCTGAAAAGCTCATGTTTTCCAGGTTCACACCCTCCCTCACCTTTTGTTAGCATTTTGTACCTGAGATTTACCGAATGAGGGGCCACTGTTTGACTCATTGCTGCCTGTGTGTTCTTCCCTTCCCTGCCTTGTTCCTTAAAGCAAATCTCTGGCAGTGCCATAGCTAATTTGGGCACATATTGCAAAGTAATTGCCCATTTAAAGCACTGCTCCTGCTTTGTTTGATGCTTTGGCTGATGCCTGGTGAACACAGTTTCTTTTGGAGACTTAATAAATGAATAAAAAAATGAAAAACCCTTGGAGCATACAGGGAAGGGCACATTGCAGCTTCTAACCAACAGCTGTGTGTTATTACCTGCTGAATATATTGCTGGAATGGAACGTGTGCAAAAAATTGACTCTCCTAATAGTCTGATAATAAGCAGACTCTTAAGAGGTAGTTTATTCATACAGTGTAATAAGTTAATCTTGTTAGCGTGAGTTTTATCTAGCTTCATAATTACTGAATTTGGTAATTTCCTCTTGGATGTTCTCCTTCTTCCTGTTTTGTTTGTGCTCTACATCAACTTCCTCTCTGCTTAAGCTAGAGCTAGAAGATGCTAAACAGTTGCAGCCCCTTTCTGCACAAATCAGAGCTGCAGAAGTCTTGAGGGGGAGTTCATGGCTCTAGTCCTGAAATAGGCTGTGCCCTGTCACCTTTTAATGATGTACAAGACAATTAATCTTTTGCTGTATAGCGGTGTCTAATCCTTACACTGAATTCACAACGATGAGCTGGGGCTGCCCTAGGATCCTGTGTGCAGACAGCAGCTGTGATGTTTCTCTGGAGCAAGGAGCTCAGCCTGGCACAGAGGTTTGGTGCCTTCCCTTCTGCTTGGGCTGCAGCCGCTTTCAAACCCCAATGTTTGACTTTTTCCCTTTTCCCTTTTAAAGTTTAAGTAAAAAGCAGCAATGAAATTTTATTGAAAGCATTACCCTTCTTTGCATCACTGCAGTAGAAAATAACGTCCAACAGGATTGGACCGGGCAGGCAGGCCATGATTCTCAGTTGCAATGCATGACTTTTCATCTTAATTTCAAAAAGCTGGATAGATCCATTAAAGTGTGTATTTTAATTTTATTAAGAGTGCTAGTTGCAATTAAAGAGCCACTGAAGGTGGAGCTGACACCTGAGAATGTCAAGATTATAGCTTGCTGCAGTGAAACTGTAGATATTTTAAATGAGTGTAAGTAGAAACTTGTTCTTGGTGGACCTCTTTCAAGCTAGGATGTTTGATTCCTCCCTGGGGAACTCATTATCTCTTGAGTGTGCTCATCTTTACATGGGCTTTTTTTTGACATTGAGGCTGTATATCTTGGGCTGTTTGCAGCTGCCTTGCAGTGCTCAACCAGTGGGAAAGTTGTATGTGCAGTGTGCTGTACACAATTTTGGCAGCATCTCTTCATACTCCTCATAATCTGATGGGAACCTGTGACTGTGATAGTCTTCAGAAGGCAGTGAAGAGCGAGCTCCCAGCTGGGATCTATAATAACTGTTGTCGGGAGGGAAGATAGATTGTTTGTTTGTATCTTTATTTCTGTGCGGAAGGGCACACACTGGAAACCTTTTTCAATCTCATAATTTCCTTCTTTAATTTTTCCCCAGCATTTAAAATGGGCAAACAGAAATGAGTAAAAGATGGCTGGCTGCCCTCCAGGGTGTTGTGGTAATGTCCCTCTTTGGGCTACTGCAGCTATAGAGGAGTTTTGTTTGGGAAGATAATTGGTATTTTCAGTTGTGTTTACATCTACAATAGTGAGGACCTGTAATATCTGTTCAATCCCAGGGCTCCCAGCTTTCTCCTTGGAGAAGGCTTTTGTGTGATGAACAGCAATAATATCATTGTGCAGATAATCTACACTTTCCACCACCCCCCTTCCTCAACGCAAAACAGCAGTAGCAGTGTGTCATCTGCATTTCTTTTAAAAGACAAAACAATGATCTTGAACAAACACATCAGAAAATGAGAGGCTGATGTGCTTGTTTTTTATTGTCCTCCTTGTTTCCAAAGAGCAAGAGAATTTCCTGATGATTGGTTCGAGAACCTGGAGAATTGTGCTGGAATCCTGATTAACATACAAGTATCTCAAGCCACTCCCGTGCTTTCAGTATGAAAGGAATTGGGATTTACAAGAGAAAAAAAATCATTGTCTAAATAGCAATGTGAAATACCTTATTTTTGCTGCTTTCATGATTCAGGTGAATGCTTGAAGCTTGTGGTCTTCATTTCACAGTGCACTCAGCTTTGAAAAAAGAACAGTGGAGACATTATTTCCTTCTCAAATTTTGGTGATGGAAGAAGTGGGTTTAATTCTGTAATTCTAGGATTGTTTTTAGGTAGAAGTTAATTTTCCAGTAAGAAAACTGAACCTACTGGGAACCCATTAAGAAGTGCATAGAATGACAGTGTCACTACTTTGATTTAGCATTATATACCTTAATATCTGCATCTTGGGGAGCAATAGAGCAAATCTTATGCAATGACATTGAACTGCAGCCAATTCTGTTTGCATTTACTGCCCCTAGCTGAATAGCAAAAAATAATTGCAGCCAGTTCCTGAATTAATGTTCCTGTGCCTCTGTGGATTAGAAAATATGTGGGAAAATAAAATACAGTAAACTGCTCATCTACTGGAGTTAATTCTAATAAATCCAGAAGACAAGAAGCAAAGTCAAGTTAGGGCAAAAATTTTTAATAAATATTTCTTTCAGTAAATCAGATGATGTATTCAGATGTTGGTGATTTAACTACGCATCATCACACTGACAAGGAGGCATGATATTGGACAGAAGGTATTAAAATCCTTCATATTTATATCATTACGGAGAGATAACTTGGGTACAAGAGTTCTTGCAGAGCTGAGTTAATTTCCACTAAGCATGAGTGCTGTTGAATTGTTTTGAAGGAGATGCATACTCAGCTGAGAGGCATGATGTAAAACTACTCTCCTATTCTGAGGCTCTTGTCTCTCTGGCTCTGTGGAATTGGAGGTCTTCAGATTCAGAGTTTGGTGATTGCAAGTTAGGTGTAAAATTTAGTATCTTGTAAATACAACCATGTTGTTGCTTGAGTCTGGACTTTAATTGCAACTACCCTCAAGTCCTATGAAACTCAAGTCTCAGGGGAAGTCTGGGTATCCTCCTGTGGTGGTTGTGCAGAAGAGTGGTAGTGTTGTATTAAAACTTGGGAATATGATTCATGGATAGCATACTTTTTCTTCCTCTTTCCATTTTATGAATCCTTGGTATAATCTGAAATTTCAAATCAGAAGAGAACCCTGTGCTTTACTTTCTTCCTTGGTAGCACAACAGAATTTTAATACATTTTTAATACCATGTATTTCTAGGTCAAAAAACAATTTACACATAATTACTAAAAAGAATTGTCTTTTGAACTGCGCACTATGCACAGGTCTAAGCAGTAATGCAGGAGCCCTTCATTTGTGTTTGCAATTCATGCTTCTGTAATTGCCCCATAATAAAATCTAACCCTTTAAATATCTATCTCTTCCTGTCCTTTTAATCTTTGCAAATAAGTGTGACGTTCTTACCCTGACAATGAAGGTACAGACTCAGTTAAATGTTTTAAAGCTCGTGGTTAGATCAGTATTTCTTGGCCCCGTGTGGTGTGCATAGGATGTCATAGGTACTTAGTCTCTTTGAAACTCAGCAATTTGAGTGATGTGGACTTTAAAGGTGTGTTCAGAAAAATCATCTAATTAGGTGTGCTGGCTGACAGTGGTTGAGATCTAGGTCAAGGCATTAGTTAATGCTTAGTGGGCTTACTGCAGCTGTTGAAACAATATGAATTTGGTTGGTGGTGACATGCCAAGTAAGACTTGCATCTCCTTATTATGCTTCAGGAACTGTATCTTTCAAAAAGCCTCCTGCCCTGCAGTGGCTCAGATCATTGCATTGCTATGTCATGCTGAATAATTCGCAGCATTTAGCACTTAAATTGGCTCATTGCAGACAATCCAATTAGAATAAAGTCTATTATCATTTTGGAACCTTGGGATGAAATAGTGTTTAAGCAATGAGTGTGCTGTACAGCTGCCTGTGCTTCCTGTAGCTATCCCCTGGTCCTGCAGGCCTCGTGCTGTGCTGAAAAGGTGCCTGCTGCATGCGGAGGGAAGCTCCTGCTCGGCCCTTGGTTGCAGGCTGTGTTTTCATCTGAACATGTATGACACAGTCTCGAGGGACATGAGGTGCTTCATCTTTTTGTCTCTTCATATGTAAAACTTCCTAAGCCTTTTTCTTTTTATGGAGGCAGTACAAGTTCAAGTAGCTGGTGCCATGGTGTGAGCAGTGCAGCTGATGAAGGCTGGTGTGGCTCTGCAGGCTTGGGCTGAGCTGGGCTGTTTCCCACGCTAGGCTCAGGAAGCCACACATTCTGCTGTGAATTTTGCTGTTGACCTTTTGCTCTGACTTTGAAAGTCAACAGAGACTAGGCTTGAAAGAGATGAGGTTTGGTATGTGGGGAAATTCACAAACAACCTGAATGATTTGGGTACTGAGATCCCGTGGACTACAAGGAAACGGCAGCTGAGTTGGACAGCACTTTGAGCAACCTGCTCTAGTATGAGGTGTCCCTGCCCATGACGGGGGTTGGAACTGGGTGAACTGTAAGGTTCCTTCCAACCCACACCATTCTGTAACGCTGTGCTGGCCCTTTAGCTTTTCCCTGCCTTAGGATATGTTTTTTGGGTTGTATTTATTGGTGACAAATTCAGTATGAATGTTTTCTTCCCCTTCTCCATCAGCTTCTACACAGCAACATGCATCCCTCTTGTACTAGTTTTTGAGTTATGCAATAAACTGATCCGGGACCTGTCCCAGGTTAAAAATAACTTTTCTTCATCAGACTTTAGCAGATGACGTAGCTTACATATTCGTGTATTTTGGCTTGTATTCAGTAGAACGGTACATAGTAAGGTAGATGGAAACCTATGGATGAGCAAGCGCCTATGTTGAGGTGGAAAGTGCGAGAGAGTAGTACGTGAATGTTACATTATAATACTAATATTAAATCCTAATGCTCAGGTAAGTCTCTTGGCACTCAGGATGTTTTAGCAAAAGGAGATAAGGGCCAAATCCATTAGCTCTAGTGAGATGTGGATCTGTTTACCTTTGGATTTCGTAAAGCCAGGTGCTTGCATCCCAAGCAGCCATTGTGCTGGATTAAATACTGCTGAGGGAAGCTGAGGCATGAAGAGCTCATAGCAAAATGGAGAAGGGAGTTCAGCAATGAGAGTGTTCTTCAAGTGGGGAGATCGGGTGTGTATTGTGTGTATCATTATCTTCTTGAATGTTTTTTATTTACATACCTTTGATCTGTGTATCTAAACATACATGCAGACCACAGCATTTTTCTCAGCCCTGAACAATGTAGGCTAGGATAGATTTTTGTGGTGCTTTGCCTTAAGTGTTTTTGCCTTATATGTTTGCCTTATTTCTCAGTGACATTAAAGAAACTGTCCACAGAATAACAGTAAGCATGTTAATCTTCCTATTCCAGAAGGCACAGTGTTCGGCATGAAACAGCTACATATTGCCAAAACCAGTCTGGTAATAAAATCCTTTTTCTATATATAAAAAAAAAAAGCCAAGTGTAAGTCTTTATTGCACACCATTTGCACACTTTGACATAATGAAAGTTAGTATTTTAATATACTAATTAAAAAGATACCAAGTCTGCATGTTAGAGTATCCTGGAATCTTGTTGTTTGGGCAGCTCAGGATTTGTGGATGGAGATAGCTATGAAGTATGGGCAGACTAATTTTGCTGCAGAAGTCAGACTAGTTTTCTTGCCCGCTCTCATGGTATATGTGGTACCTCACATGACGTGCGTAAGTTTTTAAGCTTTAAACACCAAAGTGTAGCTGAAGCATGCCTTCTATCCTCTGGTCTGTCAGTTGCAAATGAGTGTTCCATTACATGCAACAGCTATTTTTTTTTTCATCAGGAAGGTTTTAAAATACAATTAACTTAGAGTCACAGTGTTGTGGTTCACCTGAGCCAATTCAAGCTTATGCCAACCCAGGAAAGCACAGTTCTGTCCTCTGCTCCAGCCACATGTGGCTGCTCTCTCTGGGCTCTGGTGACAACACTCATCTGACCCCCTTGTAGTCTCGTTAGGAGGAATTCACCTTAGGAAAAGAAAGGAGTAGTTTCAGGCCCTTGTGGGATCAGCCCAGCAGCCAAGGCAATGGAAAGGGTGGTAGGTACATAGGGAGAGGAACGTCAAGTCCTTTTAGCAGCGGTCCCTAGTTAGGGTGGCTCAGCCATATGGTTGGGTTTCATCCTTATGTACTGCTGCACATTCTGTCATGGCATTTTGTAGTTGCTGGTGTTTTGTCACTGCTAGGAACATTGTGGAGTTGAAAGAAAGCAGAGTTTTTACAGTGTAAATACCTGCTTTGTGTTTGGGTCCAAACAGTGTGTTGAGAGGAGTGTGTAGGACCAAGGAGTAACATTTCCATAGCGTAGCCTTTTCTTTCTACTGACTGCAGCACAGCTCTAGGAAAGGTCATAAAAGGACTGTCAGATTGAATGAACGCCGGTTGGAAAGTGAGCTTATCACCTACTGCCTTCTCTGCTCACCACTGTGCTGGCCAAGCAGAATCGGTTTGATGCGGTACCCACTACCTCATGTGTAAGCTAGGGGATACAGAAGTCTTCTGCTGAGGTGGTATTTTGTGGTTACTTTAACACACCTGTTGGTGAGAACTGGGGGAAAACACTGTATGTCATCTGGGAATACAGTGCTGTAAACTGCAGGAAAGAAGTGAAGTTTATGTTGATTACAAAGCCTCTTTGTTTATTCAGCGGTAATTACCTTCAGAGCAGTGCTTGGGCTTTGTTGTTAATTTGTACATTCAGAATCTGTCATAGAACAGCCAGTTAAAGAAATCATACATAATGAGCACTTTTCACCATCCTAAAAATAAAGGTTTAGGTTAGAAGTGTTATCTCAACTTTAACAACACAGTACCATAAGCTGTAATAATGTGGTAATAACTGGACTTGATGCAGCAGGTAATGAATCTGGACTTGAATGTAAACTTTATTATTCAATGGATGGTTTCAGCTTGAGCCTGTCTCTTGTTGTCACAAGAGTAGCATTTGCATAATTAAATAGATGATTCTAAAACTGTCTGCTCCTGTGTGGCTGTGAAATACAGTGCTCCTTCCTGTCAGTGTTCAAGCTCATACTCATGGATTATTGGAAAATGCATCACAGAAAATTAACATCAAACCTTTGGTCTTGATGAAATATACAGTAAGCAGAGGATTTACTGAACCAGTATCCTGGCTTTTGTTTCTCATCTCAGTTGATCTATCAGCAATTCTTCATTGAAGAGAAGAATTGAAAGGGGTATTTTGAGGGCATTTTCACACTGGTTAAAATAAAAAGTAACACTGTGCAGTAGTAAGGAAAACTCAAGGCATTAGGTATTCCTAAAAGGTGGGAAAGATAAGTTGGTGTTCCTGTTCTTTATTTACTCTCAGTATTTCATGAAGCAGATTGCACTAAGACTCATTGCAGTGTGTTAGCATCAAAATGCATTTCAAGGGTGTAGCTTCCACTCTCTCCCTGTGTGTTGGGAATTTTGGTATTATTTATTTTCATCCTGTGTCTTTTGTTGCCAAGGGCTGCATTTTCTGATTTTAATTGGAAAAATTAGTGCAACCTATGCACTGGTGTGTTCCCATTGCCATGCCCCTGGACAAGATTGACCTGCTCCAGAAAAGAGGTCTTTAGTTTGGAATATACACCTATAATCATTTCAGTTCTGGAAGGCACCAGTTCAGTCCCTTGTTTTGGCTAAAGCAGCATTAGAAGCAAAATATTTGTATGATAGCGTATGTTTCCAGTTTCTTTTTGTTGCAGTAGTGACTATGTTCTGTTGCAACAAGGTGTTATCCCAGGGCCTTCACCTTCAGCACATGCTTCTCACTTGAGAGGTCCTTTTCTCTGTCTCCTAGAACTGGTGGAGAGAGCTGTGCTCAGTAGCTTTAATTGCTAACAAAGCTGACAAAGCAGAGGGCATGGTGCCTAGGAGCAGCCATATGACTAAGAAGGGAGAGGGCATGTGACCCAGCACCCTTTTGGAATACAATGGAAGATTTTACCACTTTGGGATGCTTCTAAGGCTGGGAAGGACACCAGGATTAAATGAATAAAAGAATAAACAAATTCATGCTGGATTTCACAAATTTGTTTTTCTAATGGTTCGAGACAGCCACTCAGAGCATTGAACACAGGAAAATAACTGGCTGGTAAAGGAATGTCAGTGGCAATGTCATTGAAATGTCCTTATGTCCTTACCCAGCACCCACTAAAGCCTATGGGAGAGGTTCAGCAGGATATGTAGCAGGGGCTTGTGTTACTTAGGAATTGTTACACAGGCATTGGTGCTTCTCAGGGAGGAAAAAAAAGTAAAGGAAAACAATATTGCTAAAATGTGATATGTTTCCAAGCTTTGAGTTTCTGTAAAGGTGTCAACTGTACCATGATATTTTCCAGACATAATAGAATGTCATATTTATACCAAAAATCTGTGATTGATTGCCACTATGATGAAAGCCAGCGTACACCGATGTACACATTTGCAACTATTTTTGCCTTTATGCTTTTCCTGTTTAACCTGACATTTCTGATTGCTGTATCAAGGTGCCTAAACATGTCAAATGTTTATAGTTCGTAATGAGCTCTTTTTCTTCCTTCCTTTCTTTCTTTCTTTTTTAAAATAGCACTAATCCTGCTTGAAACTGCAATTTCTTGAAGCTTCTTTTCCTTTCTTGGGCAATTTTTTTCTATTAAGAAAAAGAATCTCAAATACTGCTATGTGGCTTGTGAAGGGAGGATGACTGATTGATAACAGTAGTCCAGTCCTCTTTTTTAATCCATTGACTGAATTCAGCTTGTTCATCCTAAATTTATTTCCCAAGACATAGAGCAAACATTTAGTTGAAAAGTCAGGAGCTTATTTCATTTCCATATGTTTTTAATTGTCCTGTTCCTCTGAGAAAAGACCATTAACTGAAGTAAATTACAGTTTGGATGTGAATTTTTCAGCATGGATCTCTGCCCAAAAGGTGATAAATTAGATGATAAACTGTCTTTGATAGTGACCTGAGAGATTAGCACAAAGCTATTTTGAAAACAGAAGGGAAGATTTGTTAGCCAGTCTCTGACTGTCAGGTTTGGGCATCATGAATTCCTGCAGTACTTGAATTATTTGAAGTGAATGACGATAAATAGGCAAATTTCAAGCAAAGTTAACCTTTTGGCATCCCCATAAATCTTGGAATTAAACTTGAGCAGCAGTAATGTTGAAATTGTAAGAAAAGCAAAAATCTTCTGTGGACTACTGTTTGCTGGTTAGATCTTTGGTACCTTTGGTGCAGGAGCACGTAGACTGGTGGGAATCTGTAAAGAGCATGATAGCTGGAATCTGGAGGGAGCTTTGAGTTACATACAAAGAAATAAGGAAGTACAACTGAAAAAATAAATATCAACTCCTCTGTGACTTTGGTTCTTGTGATTTTATGCAACAAGTAACAGAGGTATGTTTTTGTTTCACCACTTTTATCATTCCTCAAGTTAAATGAGAAATGTTTAGAGTGCTTTGTGCAGCTGGGTTTGGTACATTAAATGCACAGACATGCTGGCTGTTTTGACTTGCAAAAGGAGAACATACGCATTCCTGTAATTTTAGCTGCTTTGTGGTCATTAGGAAAATGTCATCATTTTCATGCTTACATCTGCTATTTGATGATGACCTTTGGTGAATGCTCCCAGTGCCTCTCAGCCCATTAATGCATGCAGCTGTGTAATGCAGTGCTTTACTGCAGTGCAGCCCAGGCACAGTCCATCATCTTGGTGATGGAAAGTCTAAATGTGATCAGTGTAGGACTCATAAGTCCTACTTGTCTTAACCATGCTTTAAGAGATGCTTGCTTATAAGGTTTCTGTAGCTGAATCTTGCTTCCAAACTGAGAGGAAACTAATTTTTGAAGGATGCTCGTTAAACATTTTTCCCTTTAGAGAAAATACCTCTTCCTTCAAGGGATTTGAAGGGAGTCAGGGCATTACATTTGAGAAGATAATCTTTGCAGCTGCCTTTTTCAGCAAGCCTCGGGGGAGAAAGGGGTGAAGCAAGTGTCTGGGAAGCCAAGAGACTGAGTATTTCTTCAGACAAGTTGAGAAGTAATCAGGGGCTACAGGAGGCTTCTCGGGATGAGAATGAAAAGGAACAGATGGATTCTGGAGATTACCCAGTGGGATTTAGTGACCACGTCAACATGTAAAGTGGGGGAAGGATACTTTGTTTTAAGAAGTGCTCTGATGGCTTTTATTTTAAGGCATCCCTAAAACTGTGACAAGGCTGGTGCTGTGATCCTTGGGTGCTGCCAATAGTTTACAAGGTTTTGACTAGATCTGATCAGTCTTAAATGTGGCAGTAGTAAGGAGAGGGGCTGTTGGAGAGGAAATAGTACATCTTACTTTAAGTGAAAAAATTGGACTTGACATTATCCTAGGGCAGCTGGGAACTCATATCTATTGAATTAAAGAATTCTCTTTTGTTTCCTTTGGGACACTGGTGAGATTAAAGGTATGCAACTTCCTTCAAAATCACTCTTTTCTTGGTATATGTTGTTAAAATCCCTGCCTTTGTATTTTAGTGTCTTGGTCAGGTATGAGAGCAGCTGGTCTGGAGCAATGCCCCTCTCAACAGACATGTTAATTCAAGTTCACTGCCACTTTATATGCCCAGAAAGCCAACTGTGTCCTGGGCTGCATCAAAAGGAGTGTGACCAGCAGGTCAAAGGAGGTGATCCTGCCCCTCTACTCTGCTCTCATGAGACCTCACTTGGAATGTTGTGTGCAGTTCTGGTGTCCTCAA